>DWMZ01001897.1:0-15208 GCA_018249855.1 Eueides tales michaeli | reverse complement strand
ATGTCTGAAACATACAAAGTTATTGTATGCCTAGTCTTATTGTATGCGTAGTGTTATTGAAATCAATTGAAGCAAAATTTATTTCGTTTCCATTTTGTTGTTCCATTACAATATTAAAAAAAAATCATCTCTACAAGAAACGCGTATTGCCATAAATTGATTTAGAGAAGTATTGTACTTTACCCATTAAGGTGTCAACTCAAAGACCGGGCTCACCGTTCATTAACCGAGGGACTAACATTTCGGAATCGTGAAACCCCTATATAAATCTCTTAATACCTTAGTTTGGATGCTTATAAAGAGATTGTTTTCTATGAGCATTGCATATAATGGCACTAGATTTTCGCTTAGTTGATGCTCAATAAATTGTGTTGTCTAGGTCCTTTGAATTAATAAATTAGCGATATATAATGTATAGCCTGTATTGATATATATTGTAGTAATTACAAACACAATCAAGAGATAATTATCAAGATATTTTGTTATTATTATAAGAATATTAATCAAATTAATTTTAAACATCTATTAAAACAATCATCGAAATTTCTGGTCTTTTGTAGATGAAACCAAGGTATATATTTCCAGCGATGTCTTTGATTTAATTTGTTTGAATAATAAATAGACGTATATAGTGTTAGTAAGATATATGTTATATATGACACAATAATTGGATGACTTTATATTTTTAATGCTTTTTACAAGATTGTTTTTCCGAATACTTTTTATATATTAGTTATAACAACATAAAGCGACATCATTATTCAATCGCACCACACTCGGGGATCGGTATTCATTTTATTATTCATGCCTCAGACGTCTGATAATAGCTCACAGATTCACCTACTAAGAATATTTACACAAGCATTTGGTTGACGATATGAAAGATATTATTATATTCAAGCATAACGTATAAAAGTAAGTATATGACAATACAATAGTTGTTGTGTATATGACAAATATAATAAAATTATTGTGATTATTTCGTGCCTAAGTAAATATTAAATTTTTAAGTTACTTAGAATAGGCCGGAAAGATTAAGATGTTACGGCCATCGTGATGCAGTGACGCAACGCGTGACTGTAAACACGACGATATGGCGATAATAGCATCATATTTTACGGTTTTATATACGCCGTGAAAAAAAAACATTACTAACGGATCACAAAACAGAGTAAGTAATGAGAACAAGAACTCAAGGCTTTGCCTTGTTACCAGAGCGAAGAAATGAAAATATTGAATATTTCACTTGAACGCACGCTTGTACCTTTGCAGCACGATAGGTCTCAATGGATACATCTGATTGGTTACGGCTGTAATAAATGAAGTTATGTGCTCACATGTGTTAAATTACACAAAAGTTTTTGAAACTCTCTCAATCCTAATAATAAATACGTCTTTTAATCTTTAAAAAAATGATTTGAACAAGTTTTTTACATAAAATATATTTTATCCTAAGTATATACATTACAATCACTTGATATGTATTTCCAAATGAATGGTGCTCACTCATAAATAAACGTCTTAATAAACAACACATGCCAGTTGAGTTAAGGCTATTTTATAAAAGTAGATATATATATATATAGTAGTATATATTATATGCATATTGTTAAGAAGATATAAAAAGACTGTCTGAAGTAAAAATCAGAGGTCATGAAGTGAGTAACAACTAAACTACCAATTAAATTAAATTTAAAAATTTCGTTTAATTGATTGTTTAATTGTAACTCGCTGAGATCATTATGGTTTATCTTTTTAATATTTTTTTTTACTTTTAAACAATAATTTATTTAAAATTCATTTTTTTTCATAATATGTCATAATCCTGTATGTTGAAAGAAGACGAGGGACGAGGAAATTGACAAAATAATCAATTTCTTCCTAAGCAAGTGACCTTAAAGGAGCAAAGTGACCTCAACTTTTATAAGCACTTGGAAAAACGTTCAAGGAAAAAACCCTTGACTAAAGAAAAAAGAACAAAATAATATAAAAATCTGTTTCAGTATGAAATATAAGGTGAGGTCATTTCTTATAAAAGGATATTATTATTTTGTTTTCCATACAAACGGAAGATGTACATAATAAAAATAATAGTAGAATAAATTAAGTTTCAGTGGTCGGACCGAGTTGTCGTTGTGTTTAAATTATTCCATATTCCCCGGAACTTCCATGTTTAATAAGAAAATAAACCGTTTACATGTAACTTGACGTGAAACTCTTTTATTTCATTTTGTGTCTTATTACCTATTTGTATAAAGTGATGTATTATGTTTAAAAAAATAACGTTTTCAAGTAAAAGGAAAGTATATATAAAATTAACACCTACATTTACTATTGGAGAACCTTTCTTGCTTTTAGAAAAAAATATTTTTCAAAGAATAAATAATAAGAAAGTATCAGATAATGAGATTCAATGTTACAAAGGTGAACAAAGTTACAAAGGTGAACAAATGTTATAACAAACAATCCATGAAAGATTGTTTGTATAATATTAAATGTATATATTTCAATAGTATGAGTATATCATTCTTTTGTTTTCTCCAAAACTACTTTCATAAGTCTAATACATACTTTAATCAGAAGGTATGAGTACAATTATTGTGTAACAATATTTGTTTCCTTTTTAAACTTTTTTATTTCAGTACAGAATGATTATACTTAGATCATGTGTCTATATAATGCGTTGATGATGTATCTTAACAATATTTCTGAACTGTTAATAACATTGAAAGTCTTTGTCATCTAATTTCACTTCGCCCGTGACATTTTGCCAACTCATCACACAAAATTGACACTTACAAATATCCAGAAAATTTCCTTTAAAAAAATCGCTAAGCGTCAATCGTAATGAAAGCTGTTTTTGTTACAAAATATATTTATCAAATTAGGAAGTTTTATGATGAAACTGCAAATTGTATGTTTATTATTTAGTTATTGTTCCTTAACTATCAGATACTTTGACGTTAGACACTTTTTATTTTACTTTGTATTAAATATATTATTATGAACATGTTATTAATCCCTATTTCAGTTCCTCATAATTTTTCTGTTAACATTTATGTGCAGTAATAGATAGAGTAATTTTAATAAATGTACTTCAAAACTATATCAAAATTTACAAACATTTATTATTGTAGTATTCAAAGTAAATATAAAAAGAAATAAAATAAGACAAAGTTATCCCCACTGAAGTGAAATATTTAATACTTTCACTCAAATTCAGCGGAAAGTGGGGAACGGAACAGGATGTCTCATTTCTAGGTACTTCAAGTATCCCTACTTACCCTGCAATGTGCGGGATACAGCGTAAAGCTGAAAACAAAAGATATCGATTGCTAAGGAAAAATGTTTTTCACGCATATGACGTATGTTTTCTTGCACGTGCGTATCTTGTAAGTTATATTGTAAATAAGATGTCTGTAATATTCTTTCTAAATTACCTCGTATCTCCAGAATCGCTAAATAATTTATCGGTAAAATCTTAGAGAGATTCGAATTTCGGCATTTTTATTAGTTAAAAAAACTTAATCGCCATGTCCAATTTTGTGCGTTCTGTGTAAAGGCTTATTACAAAAATGGTGATTCGTGCAATATTGCGCGGCGTCTATTTTGATCTGAGTTTAGTTTACATGATTTAAATTAATGTCCAAGTGAAAGTGTTATCAGATCGTGAGTCAAAAAGTTTGAGTCTACAGGTTCGACACTGAAGCAAAAACCTGCGGGGCGTCCAAGGTCAACAAGAAGAAACTGTGAGCAAAGTTGCGACGTCCGTACGGCGCGATCCCCAGTTATCAACCCGAAAGAGATCAACTGAGCTCACTATACCAAAAACAACGTTAAGGCGTATTTTGTCAAAAGATCTTAAATTTCACCCGTATAAGCTTCAATTAGTACGGGAATTGAAACCAAATGACAATCATCTTTGCCGTTATTTTGCCGAAAGAATGCTATAGCGTTTTCGAAGTTTGAACAATATTCTCTTCCCGGATGAAACTCATTTTCATTTAAGGGGATATGTGAATAAGCAAAATTGTCGGTATTGGGCCTCAGAAAACCCCAAATTAAAACATCAAAGTTCATTGCATTTGCTTAAAGTGACATTTTGGGCGGCCATGTTGGTTGAAGGAATCATCGGACCCCATTTCTTCGAAAATGAGCGAGACCTAAACGTAACAGTAAATTCTGATCGTTATACAGACATACATGTATATATAGTTTTTTTTACAATATTATAAGTCTTTGAAGATTTACTTTATCATAACATTTCATTGTTTTATTGCAAGAGTGTAATAAATTATTTACCAATTTAAATAAAGAGAAAAACTGTCGGTATAAAAATGTATTTATTTTTTTTCAAGTTAGCCGAATTTCGCATAAAAATACATTAAAACTTATGTTTCATTTCATTTCACCTAACTCACTCAGCTTCACGCTGTATCCGCTATTGACATAGACTCAGACTGTAGGTATTTTTTATATGTTTAATTTGACAGTGTTTCAGTACCTTAATAAAATTAATTCTTATTTTATCTGGACTATTAAAAAATATTCTAGCAGTTACTTCATTGTCCGATGAGCATAAAAAATTACATTCAACATAGAGCCGTTAGAATCATTAGGGACCCAATAATCTGTGAAAGGAGTGACTTCAACTCTGCGTAGAAACATCATCTCGCTGTACTTTTTCTACCGAATTTATCACGGAAAGTGTCCTAGGGAACTGTTTGACCTGATACCTACCTTAAATATCATTGTCACCATTTGGTTCACTAGAAACTTCCTTCCACGCGCCACACAACTGCAGAATGGCCTACCTGTGTTTTTTCACATGAAGTAAGTTTGGTGTTACAAGAGGCGACGTAATAGTAAGCAAATTAATTAAGAATGAATTTGCCTTAATTGAAATTACAGTTTATTAATTTACAATATAACCATCTGATAACAAATCCATATAATTTATGATTCTTGGAACTAATAGAAATAACGAAATGAATACGTCTTTCTTTTAGCTTTACTCTGTATTCAATTTGGGAATCTAGAGTTAAGACACTCTTTTTCGTACCTCACTATCCGCCTCATTTCATTGCGTGTTGATCATTCGAGCATGAAACGAGTACTCATGTATTTTCTCTTTGTCTCTGAAATATATGTCTCGCTACCCTGATTGATAGCACCGGAGATTGCATGTCATCTGCGGAGGGTGTATGGATTATTTAGCTTCTATCACAGTAAATAGAGCTCACAATACTATGAAAATATTTATAACTATACATTGATATATAAAAAGAAAGTTGTTTATTCTTATCTTATAATTTTTGTGACGTAAATATAATGGCATGTGTAAAAATAGTTTATAGAATAGCATGTATTGTTTTTTTTAATTATTGTTAAAATATTAATGTTCAACTGTCTTATATAGGTATATTATATTCTATAAGGTACTACTCCTAATATGTCCCAAAGAGCGTGTATCGCATAAACTAGCCTCAGTTTAAATTACCGTACCAATGGATAGCTTTAATGAATGGTCTTTAGTAGAGGATAAACAGTTGCAATTTAATGGATAGTTATAGATCTAATATCCAGTTAGAGCAATTGACAGGAAGTAAAAAGTTATAATACAAATCAGCGCAAGTTAAAATCATTAATATATGTAGGTAATTTCATATATTTGTTTGAAATAATCTATGATGTCGTTGCGTCGCAGGAACAAGAACTGTAAACACGAAGGTCGTGAGTTGAAAACTGCATCTTACAATGAAGCAGAGATGATTCATAATTCTGAGCAAATATCACCGCAGTCCGCTTAGTGATTTACATTTGATGGGAAATTGCGATACAAACCAAATGTTAAAGTTCAGCCACTACTATGATCATAAATACCGCAGCTCGTGTGCTCGTATTTACTAAATCAAACAGATGGTAATCGAGAGCCTTTGTTAAGCTACGGTCGAGCTAGGTTCGGGAAATTGCTTTGAGTACCTACAATGAGTGGGTCTATCATTTCGCTTGTATACATTGAATAGGCTCAATAGACGTGTTGCGTTTTATGTTATGCCATTATTTTCTCAATAACTCTGCTTAATTTCAAGTAGTACTTTTGAATTTTATTCTATGTGAATATAAAACTTGGGACTTATATAATCCACCATTTCATATAAAAAATTGACCAGATCGAATAATTTAAATTTTAACAGGAAATAAATAGGTAGACTGCGGTATTTTTCCCTCAGTGGACATAATTATTATATCAAACTACCGCCACCAATTTCTTCGTTACCTCGCGTGCTGTTCTTTTTTTTATGTAAAAAGAAAAAAAAAACAAAAAACAGCCGTTCTGGATTCTTCCAAAGTGAGCTAACTGTATCTTACCCTCTGGTGCGGTGGGAATTTTTTTTATGAATGGATCCCAGGTGGTAGAAGTTTCAAGCCGCCTTATCTATTATAATTAGGATGTTTTTGTATTTCAATAGCCTGGTTGGATTTATCCGCTGTATGCTCACACACTGCTGACTTTGACACATACCCATTCTTGATACCGGAGATGTGTTACTATAAGCACATTTAAGTTTTTTCAGGCACATTTAAATGTTTTATACCGTGCTTGTTCTTATTTTTTTTTTATTTCCTTTGATAATAAGTAATAGGAAACGATAAAGATTCATCCATTTTTTATCTAACACATTCGACCTCAGTAGATACCATAGACAATTATTAAAAAACAGCACTGCTTTTCAAAGTTTCTCAACAAGTGGACTATTCGACTAAATATTTAAATGAAATACCTATAAAAACTTTTTTTTTATCATAAAATAATCTAGGCGAGCCTTTCTTACAACGAATAATTATATTCTGATCTTTCCTCTTTTAACTTACAAATAAAATAGAAACAACACAAAAGACTTAGAAGCAACATTCTCATTATTCTCGTATTATTCTAACATAATAAGTTGTGGTAGTGAATAATTAACTCGTTGTATGGAAATGCAAAAGGTAATGAGCGAAAAATATAAGGTAAGATAGCCTTACAGCTTACCATATTAATATGCAAAGCTTATTCATTAGTTTTATGTCGTTAACGCAGTTTCGTTTGTAAGGTGTTGTCGGTCAAGGGTCGACAAGGCGGGGTTAAAGTAGTAATTTAGGTTCCAGTAGTAAATGCTTGCAATCTCAGGACTGAATATCGAGCTTTTTAAAGGTTTAATTCAAATAAAAAAAGATCTAATGCTATGATTAATTTTAAAAATAAAAAGTTCAGTGTTTTCAGTGTTGTTTTATTTATTTTTACTTAAAATGAGGTTAATGACAGGGGCCTGATTTCTATTTAAAATAATTTATAAAAGACAATTCTAAATATACGTACGTACGGACGTACAAGTTTGTTTTGTTTCATGCTATATCCCGCATGCCGCAACATCGGAACGGATGTTTCTCCACAATAATTACCGTATTATAATTAAAATTGTAATACATGTCACTATTCTACCAAACTTTTATACTCATATGCTTATTTTGTTTATGCATTAACATTTAGAAAGGTCACTACTTACAAATTCCAAAGACTAAAACCGGAAATTCCTTAAGAGTAAGTACGTTTCTTATTATTTTATATTCGTATAACTAAATATAATAAACAATGAAATATGCCTACTGTCAATTGATTTTATTCTTTTATTTAAATAGTACCAAAAACTTATAATTAAAAATGGTATTATTTTACAGTAGCAGTATTTCTTTTAAAGGAAATATTACTACCACAATATAACACTCAAACACACAAACACACATACACACATTATGTGCTTTATCTCATTATAGATTCTGCCTATATACATATGTATCGCCCCAGTCATATATGTTTCTGTACCACAATTTTGACCTCCATTTAAAAGGATCAGTTTCTTTTACAATTTTTTTACAAAAATTTGAATAAATGTTTGATTAGAAAAAATGTTTATTATGAACTAAATACAATTCAGTTAATTTTCGGAGCTCCAGTATATGTACTTACTCATTACGTCGAAGCAAATATAATGATTTCTTTACGATTTCGATATACGAAAGATTTAACCGATCCAACTATTCCAGAGTTGTTCTAAAGTCGCAGATAGTCATTTTAACTCTGTTTATAGTATGCGCTTATTGTTGACAGTCAGTAAAGTTACATGATAAGCACAGATTAGTACTTAAGTATTCCACATTCAGATGTAGGATACTTAAGTCCTAATCTGGACTTATCCTTTCGTCGTCCTTCACTCATCTGAAGGACGAGATTAGTTAGCGAATAACAGTTGCATAAGTTGTTGGGGAATCTTATCTAGAAATCTGCAGTGAAATTCGATACGTAACATCATGTACGCAAGACAATTGCTATGAGACTGCTTCCCAGCTTTACGAGCAATTACATGGCAAACTACGGAAGTTCATTAGTCTGACTGCCTCACTGACTATGGACAGTCATGAACACCACACAACGCAATAAATAGAAATACTAATATACTAAAGCAAGATATTTATTTTGGTGTGAGATAAAAATATATGCATATGTTAGCAAATACCATTTCTTATTATTTTCTATAGCATCCTCAGATAAACAAATTTCTTATTCTATATCTTTTTAATTATTAAAATTATAATATATAACATAACCACCTATTATAATTAATAACTTTTGTATTTTCGTAAATAAACTATTTAATGATAAAAAATAATTATTTAAAAAAAAATACTGCAATAAAGGGCCACATAACAGGACAATAATTTTACGTCATAACGTTTTTTGTTATTAACACATATCTATGGTCTTCAATTATTTCTATCTAGCTAACAAAATAATATTGTCTAATCTAGTATGAGATTTAGCATATTTTATATCCAAGACCTTTAGCAAACTATTGAAAGTAATACAAAAAGTGCATCTTTTTTCCTATATAAATGTTTGAATTCTAAGTTTACATAATATATTCGTAGGCTTCGCATTAACAATAATTAACTATATTAATCAGAGTGTCTAAAAATCATATTTCTAATATTATCTAGTTATTTTCCGCCATTTAACAGGCAATGCTTTAAAATCAGCGGAAAGTAGAGAACGAAATGGTGTGTCTTAACACTGTATTCCCGAGTTCCCCCTACCTACCCTGCCATGTACGTGATACAGCGTGAAACTGAGTGAGTGATCTATTTACTTAATTTCATAAAATATATGACATTTTGCACTTAAAAATCGCAAGAAAGGTTTATAATTAATAATTACTTCTAATAACAAAGTTAATAACGCTCTCAGCTCAGTTAGTGTCAACAGTAGAATATTGTTTATTATTTATTGTTTATTATGAGAAAAATAAGGAACTTTTGTTTACAAGTAAATTTGGCTGATAAAATCTTACCTGATATGACATTTTAATCGTGGTAATGTCCGATACTGAAAGTGAGTTTTCATCGATTACAAGAGGTACCAACGTCGACTACTGAAAAATATTTAAATAGAGAATTGTATTACTTTTCATTACGACTAATAAGTATATGTACTACTAATCTTACTTTGATAATAATAATCTTATTATAAAGATGAAGGCCCTATTATAAAGCTGCTATGCTTGTATGTGTATCAACACGCATCTATCTCGGGAAGTAAAAAATATTAGTATGTTGTATTGTTCATATACTGATATTAATCACTCAAATGTACGCTTTATGCCGCACATGGCAGCACTATTTGTTAATAACCTTTTTAATTAAATCCCATTCCATTTCCATATATTATTAAAAGTGTGACTGATTCCATTTTTTTGCTCAGGCTAATTTTAAAATTCATAAAACAAAAGCTAGTATATTTGAAATTATAAATACAATATTATTTTAGCTGCCAGAGGGGATACGGGAACTGAGTGTTGAGACACTTACGTTCCCCACTGTCCACCAAATAATTGTGGATTTAGCGCCTGACTGCCTGCTGTGCCCCCGTGCCAAAACGGAGTCATTATAATAAATAAAAACCTATTTCTAAATGAAGATTGTTTATAACTAGTAATTGTGTAGCGACATACATATTTACCTACTACTACTTGATTCTGCTAGTCTAGAAAAGGGATGATACAAATTTTAAGTATTATTATCGCTGCTATTGTTGATTATTATAATAATGAGAATTATATACTCAGCTTCACGCTGTATCCCGCACATGGCAAGGCAGGCAGAGGGAACTTAGGAACCTAGTGTTAAGACACTCCGTTTCACTTCCGTTCCCCACTTTCCGCCGAGTGTGAGGCATCGCGTGTTGAGTGACGGTACGCAACGCCGCGCTTTTGCCTTGTTACCAGAGCGAAGAAATGAAACATTAAATATTTAAATTGAAAATATTAAATTTCATTTTCTCGAGTGGGGATCGAACCCACAACCTGTGGGCTAAAGTCACACTCTTGTGTCGCTGCGCCACGACAGGCCACATGAGAATTATATCTAAAACCATTTTATAATTTTGTTTTTAATGTTTTAATGAAGTAATTATTTTATTTATTTAGCATCACGTTTATTGTCACGTGCATGTATGCAATGTAATGATCTCTCCCGCAATAAAAGGTAATAAAACCAAAGTACAACCTCCAATAATGGTAATGAATGCTTTTAACGATTCCCTCGTTGTTATATTTTAAGCATAACCTAATTTTGATGGCTCTCTAAATCTAATTAACATTCCAAACTATACTTTTAAGGAACCCTTAAGATATACGATATATTGTTACGAGACTCGGGATCCCATGAACAACGCATTAAAGGAGAAACTCCATATGGCCCACTTTTTCACCTCTCTTTTAAATCCCCTGTCCCGCTGTCCATCTAATACATTATTCTGTACACCACACAGGCCTTAGTAGAGACCTAAGTGTGATAATACTATAAAAATAATAAAAATATTTAACCGAAGGATTGTCTAAAATTAAAGAAACTATTAATCAAGTATGGTATAGGCTAGCCCTGTGTAACCTCATCCAGGTTCGAGTAATCAATAGTTTAGACCTTTTTTTTTTTTTTATAATACTGTAGGCAATTAGGCAAGCGGCCCGCCTGATGGTAAGCGGTCACCGCCGCCTATGAATACTTGCAACACCGGGGGCATTGCTGGCACATTGCCTGCCTTCTAGGGACAGGAATTTATTAACCCTACGCTTGAAGAGCTCCAGGTTCCTTAGACTAGAGGCGATGAGAAGACATTTGTAACATTTATATACAGATAAATCATCAGACTGGAATTGTCGGGCGGATAACAAAAGACGGATAGTATTATATTTCTTACTGACATGTTCAGAATGAATATGAATCGTTTAGTCTTTTACATAGAATAAGAACATGATCTAAACAGCATATTGCATATGAATTTAGGCATCCTCGATCTAATACTCAACTGATACAGTTTCTGCCTTAGTATCGGAAAAATAACACTGTCATATGAAATGTATATGTCACCGTACATGACAAGCTTTGTTACATTACAATCTCCAATATATTACATAAATAGCATTTGTTACATTACAATCTCCCTCGCTATATTGTGAACTATCCGATCGATTGATCGGTTTTACAGTAAAACTGACTAACATGTGATATGACCATAGATCAAAGAATCAAACAAAGATGTCAACAAAATAAAACTTTATTTGTTATGTCATATAAAGAACGTTGTGCTTAGCATTATTTTTTAAAATATATTGGAAAAGTAAAACAAAAAGAAATAAGAATGAAGAATGTGACTTTGTCATTTATACGATCTTAAAGTGGAGGTTCCGTTACGTTAAGTTAGTTATTTTTAAGTTTAAAAGTTTCCAACCTAACATAACCTATCTTGCACTTAAAATCAACTAGCATGATGTGGTGTTAGTATATAAATGTCTTTTTTTTATTATTTTTTTATATAGTGCTTAATGTAGTAGAGTTTTTAATGTCTATGTCGTAGCACAATTTATCGATAGTTTACAATATCGTAAGTTAGATTGTAATCTAACGAGGTTTACAAACAGTTTCTTTATTTTTTCCTATAATAAAAAACCACATTGTATAAAAACTATAAAAAATTACGTGGTTATTACGGCTCATTAGTGTACTCATATTATGTTACGGGTTTTGCTCGGATATATTGACTCACCCCTTCCGGCATTCGACAAACGTATGTCATATCTGTCAGGATTTCAAGCTTAGAATAAATAATTTATTATTATGGAGCGGAACACTCTCTTTAATCTCATAACTAAACAAACTTTGCCAAATCCTCGACAATATTAACTTTGTAGTTACGCAGTAAATTAAAATCAAAAAGCTCGGTGATCTTATTTTCTCTAGATTTCTTTTTATGAAAGTTAATATAAATATTATTAAAAATATTTAATGTATGTCAACATATCGCGTTTCACATTCGTAACAAAACAATCATTTGCTTTTTTACATATACATGTATTATAGCAGTAATTGCAAAAAATATTGAATTCGTTACATTTAATAATATCGAAAACTCTAATGTGGTAATAAATAATTATGCTATAAATGAGAATATAGAAAACTGATGAAAGCCTTGAAATTTTGGGATGAAGGAAAATTCTCTATAAAATTAGATACTCCAGCGGCTTTAAAAATGTTTGAAAACTCAAATTAGAGACATTGCGGACGGAAAATAAAGAACTAAATCTATTTACTCTCTGATTTTAGAGATAAGTTCATTGAGCGAGTGTCGGTTTGCATCAAACACTTTGATACGCTACTTGAGTGGATCGAGCCATTCAGAGGCCTTTATTTTTTTCTCAGCTTGTAATAAAAAATCTTTTTACCAGCGTTATTTAACGATATTTTCTCAGCAATCTTGGTAGTTATTTCACAATTTCAAAATTGGGGATAAATTTATGTTGACTATTTTATTTCATAAATTAAGCCTGATTTTTTTATATGACCTTACAAGGGGTTATTATTATTCTTAGATAATTAGACATTTATAGCTTAAATATATATTTTTTTATAGCTTCACGCTATATCCCGCACATGCAGGGTATGTAGAGGGAACTTGGGAACCTAGTGTTAAGACACTCCGTTCCACTTCCGTTCCTCATTTTCCGCCGAATTTGAGGCATTGCTTGTTGAGTGACGGAACTCAACACCGCGCTTTGCTTTAAAACCAGAGCGAGGAAATGAAACATTTAATATTTATATTGAAAATATTAAATATTTCATTTCCTCTAGTGGGGATCGAACCCACAAGGTGTCGGTTACAATCACACGTTTGTGTAAATAAGTAAATAAATAAATATAAGCCTAGTCCTTTTGTACTCAACCTTTATTAGAGAATGAACTAAATGATGATAATGTGACATCGAAAGTATATCGATGTCTTGTTAGATAGTTCTACCGGCACCTCCGAGTACCGCGTTATGTATCTAGTTAATGAATTATTGTGTGCATGTATGAAACACCCACGGAGACTGGGAAATTATGCAAATTGAACATAACATCAACATGTGATACCAGACACAGTATATATTATAGAATTATAGAGAGATTAATAGATACGGTGTGTGAATACGTATTCTAATGTACATGTGTACATGCCTACAATGTGCTGGCGTTAATTAGCGTAATTGAAGGAAATTATTTTTGAACGTCACAAACAATGTTTGTTAAAGTGAATTGTACTTACTAAGATAATTTACGCTAATAATAAAAGACAAACACATGGAATTTGTTCATTGCAGTGTAATTATTTTCAAAAAGACATAAAAACCCCTTAAAGTGAGAAAAAAATATTTTATTTTTCTTATTTGCATCATTATGTACAAGCTGGAGGAAAATTAAACCTTTCTTATAGTTTTTAATTCATAAACATAATAAAAGAATAACGAACGAACGAACTAATGACGTATATTGAGTATTATATGTTTTTGGAAAGTCACACTTTTATCCTCCACTCGGAACACATATAATTGTATTTCCGTTTAATATTGCAAGTCGCAATATCAAAGTTATGCAAGAAAGATAAATACCCAAGGAGCACTCGACGTCAAAGACGCGTACTTCATATTGCAAACACAAGTTATACGCGATACAATGTAGAGTCAATGTGGGATCTTAGGACTTTTGATATTCAATATTACCTGCAGGCTATAGGGTAACACCACACTACGGTTTCGGTCACGCATCTATATATTAAATATGTTGTCAAATTGATTATTAAGGGAATACGAAATTAGCAGTAGAACAGAAACTTATGTGATTTTTAGAATTTTTTGTTTGTTTATCTCTATTTTTCGTCACAAAATTCATGCCGGGTATAGATTTACGCAAGAACTTCCAATGCTTTCAGTGTACGCGTACCTACATAGATATAAAATATCAAAACATTTTTCTATTAAATACCACGATTTTATTACTACTATTAATACTTAGTATTAATTATAATAATGCCTGTCGTGGCGTAGGAGCGCTGTAAACGCGACAAGTTGTAGGTTCAAGCCCCACTCCAAACAATGGAATAATTTATATATTTTCAAATTAAATATTTAATGTTTTTATTTCTTTATTCTGGTAACAAGGCAACTTATGACTAAAAAATAACTTATATAAGGTTATTTAAATATGTTTTACAACAAAATATATCCTTGAAGTGCAATTGTTTTGGAAATATATTACAAAAATATTCGGTAGGTTCTGTCATGTTTTGTTTATTCCGTAAAGGCATTAACAGCCCTACAGCTGTTGTGTCAACTCACAGTTACTTTATATATTTTACTGGACTATTTAGTAGTCAAAAGTTAAATTACTTCATCGTAATATAACAATATAATTATAATAACATTACATTTCTAAATAATTTATATTTTATTTAAATTACAATTGTATCGCAATTATACAAGGAGGTTCCGGTCGTCAACCATCGGCTTGAAATCATAAGCAATTAAAAATAACATTTTCCATTTACAGAAGTAATTTTATCAAAATCAAAATCAAAATATTCTTTATTCAATTAGGCCATTACAAGCACTTTTGAATCGTCAAGTTACATAGAAATGTCTGTAGTGTCAGTCCTACAGGAAGCTACCACCTGCTCGGAAGGCGGGTCTGCTGAGAAGAGCCGGCAAGAAACTCAACAGTTGCTCTTTTCAAAATATCAATTAAAGAAAATATATAACATAATTAGCTTCCTGAATGAGTACCAACAGCATTTAATCCC
>DWMZ01001896.1:0-15209 GCA_018249855.1 Eueides tales michaeli | reverse complement strand
TGTCGACGCGCCGCGACGGCCAATAACTGCAATTACTATTTGGAATTAGAAAAATATCAATTTAGCGGAAGCCTCGTTAGATTAGTAGGTTACACGCTAAGTAGGGCTGGGTCACTTGCGGGTCGTCCACGCATCGAATACGGACGAAGACTCGCATTCCGAGACATAGCGGCACACACTATGATCTACTAATAATTTGAAGACGACGCGATATTCTAAACATTTGAAATACAATTAAATCTTAAATTATAAATCATAATAAATAGCTAAACGGTCGTCCTAGAATTTTAACATAATTAATATTTCTATTTATTATGATATATGTATCACACGTTATGTATGTGTTTGCTTTCATACGTTCAAATTAAATTAAAATGCCTACATTATACATTATAAAAATAGGTCAAGTGCGAGTCGTAGTCGCCCGCCGAGATTTTCATACCCATTTCAGGATTATGGGTCAACAGGAAGTACTTACAACTTATAAACGTTGACAAGCGTAAGTTTGTCGGTGTATATATACTCTATGTATGCGTACGTGTGTGTTTATTATATATTATAAAAAATATTTTTTTCTTTCCTAAGTGTGGAATAAAACTTTAAAAATAGTAAAAATATAAAAAATAACCTCAAATATAAGTTTTTAAGGTACTTGTTGTATAACATTTAATTTATCGTTTTTTATCTTTATTTGCGTTGAAAATTTTTATTTCTTGCTATAAAAATGTAGGTTAACGGGAAATATCCTATAGGTTTTGATTAAGTTTGCTCTCTTATTTTGTATGAAATAAAGTACTAATATTAATTTGTATTGATTTTGTTCTGTATAATTTCATTTGAATTATAAGTTTTCAAATTTAATAATTGTAGGTCTATCTGAAGTATCCTATAAGTATTAATAACGCGGCGTAGTAGGCTTGATCTTTAATATTGAGAACGATCGAATCCAAGAGAATGTAGACCTGAGCATTTGATATTAATAAGTACCATTCATAAATATGCAAACGAATTATGTCTATTTATACATATTTTTTTTCTTTATAAACAGTGTTTAAAAATTATTACGTAGATACTAATGAAAGCACTAATTAAAACTAATGACATCGTTACTTTCTTATGTGCATTCAATTACTTATTAAATTACTTTCTTATAATATACTAAGCAGGTTTTGCTTTCTACAATAGTAGCGCTGGACAGCAATATTCTAAATGTATTATAGTTTGTCAATAACAAATATTTACAAATTCAGACGAATTTAGTTTAGGTTAAGTATATGACCATATAATCGTATTACGCATATTAAACGTATGTAAATAGGTACTATAATCTTCGTATTATCTATTGCAATTTTCCTCGTTTTTTTGTCACATATATAAGGCTATGATTGTATATTTAATTCACATATTAAAATTAATTTATTATACAATCAAAAATAGGACCTTCATTAAGTGAGTCATTGACACATCTTTGATTTTTTAGCATACCTTTGTAAATAAAGGAAAAATAATAATAAGTATAATACAAGTAATATCTAAACATAAATCATTATAAATCTTATCTATATTTATAATAGATCTGTAACTCACCACTATCTGTACATGAAAGATATATTTTAAAAATGTTATCCCCTATAACATTTATAAATAAATACGTTTATTAAAAAAATAGGGCCCAAAATAGTGATTTGTATTTTTTTTCGTTTGTTAGTGCGTCTGTACGCAGTAATCTTAGAATCAGCCGATTCTAACTACATTTTGAAGCATTTTTCATTATTATATTTTAGCAACGTTTTCTCAACATTTAGTGTTTGTTTTATTGAAATCGGTTAATAAATGAAAAATTTACATCAAATATTTAAAATAAGAGAGTTTAAAATATTTACTTCAGCAAAATTGCTACATTTTTTTTTCATTTGGCTGAGATTTTAATTTTCTATGTCTAGATATTGTCATAATAGTGATAATAGTGTAATTTAAACGACCCACCCGTTTTATTTATCTAGCATAACTGATATTTGTGTGTAGACGCCGGGGCACTAGAGTATGACTGTAAACGCGTGCTGTGGGTTCAAAATCTACTTGAGGAAATTAAATATCTAATATTTTTATTTCTTTGCTCCCCCTTCTGCTTACTCTGCCATGTGCATGGGATACAATGTGTAGCTGAACGTGTACATATATAACGTTGAAAGTCACACACATAACCTGCCTGGTGGGCAAATGGAGAAAGTATAGGGCCATCTTAAGCGCGCTTCTCAAAAGCTGGGCTTTCTCTCGATTCCACGACTGCTATATTTTCATGCAGTAAAACAAACATTTGTTTTTTTTTGTTCTCAGTTATAAAATCAATTTAAATAAGATCGTTTTCTTATGAGCTATCAACATTTTCAAAGCTTTCTATTACTTAGATTAAATTGATGTACACTAAACGAATTCTTAGTCTTAAAAAATATATAGCAGTAAAGTTCAAATGTACATCGCGTGGTATAGACTTAAAAAACAAAACAAATTTGACGTTCTCAGTGCGGCGACATTTCAGTCTTTATATTTTGTACAAATATGTGAAATAGAAATATGATATATAGATATTCAGGGTCAGTCTGTAGCAATGTGTAAAAAATCATAAGTTGGTCAAATAAAAACAAAAGTCGCAAAACAAGTTTTTCTAGTTACACGGGTCGAAGGCTTCTTTCTATCTTCAAAATCTTTTGACATGTTTATTATACGATCTCGAATTCTATTTAGAAACTTAATGTGAAACCTGTTTAAACGCTTAAGCGTTCAATACAAAAATAAAATGCTTAATTTACATTCGTACAGTTAATGTTGAGTCTGTCTGCATCGTTATTGACTTGCTTAGAGCAATTAACTCATTGCGCAAATGAAATGAATTCAAGTGGATCATTAAAGATATACATACATACATAGTACATGGCAACTATAAAGTTGGCTTCTTGTACATTTTTTAAATATATATTATTTTTATTTTAGATAGGTTTTTGTATTTTTTTTGTATTATTAATTAATAAATAATGCTTAAAGTTTAAATAATCGAATTCAGCTTATTGGACACACTTATTACAGCAGGATAAACAGACATAATGTAGAATTAGTACACTGTGTTACTGCGTAAAATCTACGCCAAGACAGCTTCAAAATATAATTATAATTTATTAAAACATTTTTAAATTAATATAAGAAGAAAAAGTTCAGGCAAATTTAATATCATAACAGCATTACCCGTACGTCACTCATAAAATAAATTAACGTGCAATAGCTAGGTCGTTGGCCGGTAATGTCAAAAATAACAAGCGCAGTCGCTAACTTCGCGAGTCAGTACAGCTTGTGCTAAGAGTCATTAAACCTGCAAAACAATAAAACTACAGTACGCTTTTATATAAGAATAACATAATCTATTTTCCAAAGTTGGAATAATATAAAAAAAGTATATATTTTCACATTTAACGTCACGTCTCGATTTTTCTATGCTTGTATAGTCTTAATATTTTAAGTTAGCGGACAAGGGTTATTTGACAATGAGGAAGAAACATTGCTTAGTATTTATCACTTGATTAGTTAATAAGTTACGTACTTGATTAGTTAATAAGACTTCAATACCTTGTAGGGGAATGACTAACTACTGCTTTACTGTAAATATTGCATATTTAAAAAAAACTATATGGTCTTTAAAATGAAAATTTATATTTATTAAAAGCTTATGTTCACGACGATCTTATTAAATTCCTATAATTGTATTTCAATGGCAACAGAGCGTGCTGTCTGTGGCTTTATCAATCGGTAGAGAAAGTGGCGTGGGGAGCTTTAAAGGGCGTCTGGGCGACATCTTGTCTCGGCAATACCAACCGTTACTATTGGTTACCGTTATTAAATTCTCTTATCATTCACCTGTCTACACTGCAGAAACCTGTCTTGACTATATATTTTGTTACGCGTTTTAGCATCGAAGTTTCCAATGTTGATTAAATGTCACTAGATTACTATCGAGGAAGGCCATATGCATTCATCATCATTTCGGCTTAACCAAGTTTTCTGGCTGCCAGGGTTACCTCGGATATTTAGAAAGTGTCATATGTTATACACAACTCGCATTTATTTTCTCTTGACCACGGGGACTAAGCCTAATGAAAAAACTGGTACATTAATAAAATTAATCTTCACATAAGTAAGAAGTATTCAAGGTACTTACAAGAAATATTTAAACTTACACCTACCAGATCCATCGAAATTTCGGTTTATTTTTATGCTACACAAACTAAATGTAACGCGTATGCCTAACATTGAAATACAAAATACATTTCACTATTTGAAATATAAATAATAAACAACTGCGTCGCATCGGCGCTACTTGATAAGATAATAAGATATTTTAGATTTTTACGGTCAGTCTTAAGTTCATGTCAATTCAAAAATAAATGATACGAAAAATAAGTTAGAAGTATCTAAAAAGCATGGAGTAAAAAACACTGACCATAATTTATAATATAGTTATTGTTTAGTTTCTTTTTAGAATTTTTTACTATCTTCATTCTAAAAGCCATTAAGATTTTCGAGGGATTTTTAAAAATGTATTTTATAATTTTTCATCAATACTTAGACTTTAATTCCTTAAAAAATCTAAGAAAATACTAATTGCATTTAAACATTTTATTTCATTATTTTTTTTCTCATTCCAGGTCTGAACTTCACCATGCTGCGACCAGACGAGAGTGTCAGATAGTCGGCTGTCGTATCGCAGTATGGGTGCAAATATGGGCAAGAACTCGAGCCTGCTGGACGCGCTGCCTTCTACTCAAGGCACGCTCCACGTCGTGATGCTTGGTCTCGACTCCGCCGGCAAAACTACAGCGCTCTACAGGCTCAAGTTTGATCAGTACCTTAACACCGTCCCTACTATAGGTTTTAACTGTGAAAAGGTCAAGGGCACAATCGGAAAATCGAAAGGAGTCAATTTCCTGGTTTGGGATGTAGGTGGACAAGAAAAACTAAGACCGCTGTGGAAATCGTATACACGATGCACGGACGGTATTATATTTGTCTTAGACTCCGTCGACGTTGAAAGAATGGAGGAAGCAAAAATGGAGCTTATACGTACGGCTAAGTCGCCGGATAATACTGGAGTACCGATACTTGTATTGGCAAATAAACAAGATTTACCAGGAGCTAAGGAACCACGAGAACTAGAGAAACTATTAGGATTGCATGAACTAGTCTCATCACCACACGGGTCACGCGACTCGCATTCATGGCACGTACAACCTGCCTGTGCTATTACAGGAGAAGGTCTTCACGAAGGTCTCGAGGCTCTGTACGAGATGATTCTCAAAAGAAGAAAACTTGCCAAGTTACAGAAAAAAAGAGTCAAATAAAAAATTGATTCAAAGTCTTAAACCTTAGGTTGAACACCAAATATTGGTATTATAATAAATTCATAACATCTTATGAAGATATTCCATCATAGTGTTGCTCAAATTTTATAAACATTTTGAGGAAAACGAATATTTTGATAAATTAATTTAACCACTAGTAATTTTCTTTTAAAAATAGCTATGGAGAAGAAAATAATAAAGTTTAAAAACAATATGATTTCATTTAAGTTTATATAAACATTAAAACAATAAAAAACTCCATAATCAATTTAATTCAATAAATTTTATGATTCCTTTAACAGAAAGTGGGTTCGACTTATCTATCTCTGTAAATCCCACAAATCTTCATATATGTATAACTAGGAATAGTTTAAATTTTAAGAAACCCTCGACGCGAAATCTACCTCAACTTGGCAAGGTGCTTGTAGCTTTTGAAACTACATTTTCGGTTTTTATGAAATATACCTAAAAACAAACCAAAATATAAAATAACCGCACTCAAATCGGACCATCATTCAATTATAGTGCAAAGGACAAACACGCAAATAGATAGACAAACAGGACTAACATCTTTTTGCGTCGAGGATTAAAAGATAAAATTGCTTAAAATTGATTATGGGCCTCTACTGGCGCTAATTATTTTAATATACCAAAGGCGTCGCATTTAAGCTTTATATTATCTGAACATAGGCATGTATTGATTTTCATGAAATTTTCTAAAACTTTCTTTCTCTATCAAAAAATGGCCCAAAATTACCCTCAAAACATTTTTTGTTATTGCTTTATCTGGTCATGTCTTCTTGTAAATAAAATCCTTGTAAATATATTTTAGAATCTATATTACAAATAAATAAAAATTACAAAAATCATGTTCATTACAATATGTAAATCAATCCATTCATTTCCTGCCTTCAAAAATATTACCCCATATAAATGAAATTTATACAGAAACAAGATAAAACATTAAAACGGGATATTATAAAACAAATAGGTTATTATTTCAAAAAATATTGGTAGAGATAATTTAATTAGGTATTTATTTATTTACTTACTCATAGCTGTATCTTAGCATAACATGTAACCAATGTATTGAATTAGTTAATCTTTTACCAATTTCCTTTATTCACCTTGTAAATATGTAAATTCCAAATGTAGTTATTCGTCAATACCAAGAAACCAAACATTTATATGAGTAGGGAACTACTTTTGTTAATAATTATTATTTTATTAAGAAAACTATTGTAATTGTATTGTGTTTTATGGTGATACATGTTATTTTATTGGATCCCCGTAATAAAATCTGTTTTCGATAAACATCTTTTTTATTTCTTTATTAACTATCGCTATTTCCTTCATCTACTTCATTAAAATTAAGCAAGTATAATGCTGGATCTTCATTGTCAGTCCAATCGGTAAAAAGTGACAAATATTCAATTTCTCCTTCTGTTAAAATCTTTATTTTATTTTTATTGGTAACATTTTTGCACAATTTTGGTTTATTACTATTTATAAAATGTCTTTTAAGAGGCTTATGGTTATTATTGTTAATCATTCCGAAGGAACCAAGTAATTTTTTTTCTAATATGTAAAACGAATGTAATTCCTTAGCAGCTTCATTTGCTCTTTTGGTCTTTAACTGCTCAATTTTAATATATTTTTCCATAGCATGTCTTACAGTTTGACTTTGAATAGAATCTAGTCGCTGTGAGTAATTTAAATAAAATTTTTCGATAGATTGTGCTAGACTAAGAATATCTGTATTTGCAGGGCTTTCTAAAAATATTTTTTCGTAACAAAATTGTAAGTGTAACTTTAATTTCATAACATGCGGTGCCCCGACGCTCTGGTAAAACGGGCCATATAGGGTTTTAATAAATTTGGTCTTTAAATAATTACATCTTTCCTCGGCAAATGATAACATCTCTTGAAAGCGTTTTATAGACCTAATGACCGAATAAGAATCTTGTCTAATAACTTCTTTTAAATTGTTTGTGCTGTTTTTAAGTATTTTTAAATAAGGTGCTAAATGATTACCATGTGTATAATAATTGATTTGCTGTTTCTCTATAAAATCAAAAACACTAATAAGTTCTTCTGGCTCAGTAAAATAAAGCACCGGTG
Source organism: Eueides tales michaeli (assembly GCA_018249855.1). Classification (NCBI taxonomy): domain Eukaryota; kingdom Metazoa; phylum Arthropoda; class Insecta; order Lepidoptera; family Nymphalidae; genus Eueides; species Eueides tales. Next base: position 7,701 of record DWMZ01001896.1, on the reverse strand, counting down.
TAATCGGAACTATATAACAAATATTTTTTAATCTTTCGAATAAAACAGTAAATGTATCTTCTTCACTTGAATCGGTAAAATCAAAACCTTTCGCTTCAATTTCCACCGACCTAGCAAAATCTCTATGACTTAAACGCCAGGTAGGCGGCGATAAGTAGTATAACAATCTGCCATACTTTTGTTGAAGACTATACTGATATTCCAAGCCGATGAGCCGCGACTTTAAAGTAAACTGTTCTAACGCTAAATTTTGTAGCTCCATGACTTGTAACTCAATTTTGCTTTTCAATTTGTCCCATTGAATCAAAGAAGCCATGGATTTTTCATAATCCTCAGACATAAAAGAATCAAAGTAACTGACTTGTTCAGTTAATCTATTTTTGGCAAAGACATATAGATCCATTTCGTTGCGATAGTTGGTGTATATATTAAGAGCACAATCCTCAATAATGCCTATTTGTAGTTTCTGATGCAATACCGTATTGACTGACTCCTTGAGAGTTCGGAAAACAGGCATATTAGGTCGTAATCGCCGTCCATTTATTATCTTATAAAAGTTTTTATCAATATCAGTGGGACATAAAACATCATCGTATGGATGCTTTAGACGCAAGCGTTTTTTTAAATCAATCATGTAAATTTTATACTTTTTAGAAATTTTCACGTTCAGTCCTTCCATAAACATGTTCTTGCTTTGTTTCTTTGAAAAAAATATAAATGGCAAAAGAACTTCACCTCTCTTAAGTTTATGAACAGGCAAACATTGTACAGCAGGCAATATATTTTTTTTATGGAAAACTTTAGATTTCATTCTCATTTTTTAGTGCCTCTCAAAAGCTTGATTTTATTACTCTAAGATTATCAGTGCCTTTTAAATAGGAAATAAATGTATTTAAAATTTAATTTAAAGGAAGCCGACTAGATTTTTTATATTTTTGTGGATAAAACATAGCATAAATTAATTTTTATACAACATATGTGAATTTTACAAAACACATATTGATGTTCTAAAAAATAAATTTTCAAATATGACTTAAGGAATGATAGACTTCCGAGGCACCCATTCGAACGTTGGCTTTACGAATTTATAATAGTCAGCTAAAAATGGTGAAGGATTCATTCCGTCACACCATTCTGTAAACAACAGTAAGTTATCTCTTTCTTCTGGACTTATTTTAAACTTTTTTGGCTTGATACGTTCACCACTAGCTAGTTGTGACTTTCGTCGTTCAGCAACAACCAAAGCAATTCGACTTTTTTTATCCATAAACTTTCCCAAAGCCGGTCTTTTATATCTCGCAGGCGGTAAGAATGCTTTATTCATTGCGGTTGTCATTTCTCTAAAAGCTCTTAACTCACGTTGGGCTTTATAAGAATTTTTCATTATTATTAAGTCTTGCGCAAAGAAATCATTTCGAGCTTGATTAACTATGTTAAAGTCTAAAGAATCGAGTCGCAAATTGTAATCCTCATACATAACTTCTAAAATTTTCATAGGGTCCTGAAAATTTTGATGACCTTCTTCACATTTTCCGAAAATTTGTTCATACACGTACTCTATACAAATTTTTAATTTTAGGGAACGTGGACTGGCCACACTATCATAAAAAGTAGTGTTAAGTATACGAAAAAATTTGTCTTTAAGATGATCTTCGTTACATTCTTCCCTAGCAATTTCGTTATTAATAGATTCAATATAATATTGAAAATAGTCTAGTTCTTTTTTCGTTGTATCTTTTAATTGCTTTATACGTTCTATTAAAAGTCGATAGGGTATATCAGTTTTTGAGAGCTGTATTAAATATTCCCTACTTTGTAATTCCATGTTTCTAAATAAAAGCATCATTTGATGTGGATTTTTAAAATATAAATATGGAGGGCTCTGTTTTGCCAATTCGCGTTTTGCAAGTTTTACCATTCTATCTATATCTAAAATATCTACTAGATCATTGTCTGTGAGAAATTCCCCAGATTCAAATTGTATTGATTCAATTTTATGTTTTAAATTTTCGTCATATAATTGCCGCCATGACAGAGGTGCAACAAAAATTAAATAGCTTCTATATATTTTCAAAATACTACGTATAGCGTCAAGTTTAAATAAAATGTTATTCAATATTGTAATTTTAGATACATATCCTAAAAATTCCGAGTTTTTTAATGTCAGTTCTTCAAATTTTTTTTCTGCTTTAGCCACTTTTGCTGCTGACCTCTTATAATCTTCTGTAAGAAACATCTGAAAATGTTTAAGATGGCGTTTTAAGTTTAAGGAAATTTTATCATATTCCTTGGATTCTTCAACTATACTCTCGTCTATTTTTAATATAAGGTCACGCCTGTATCCTATTTGCTGTCGATTCATAGCATAACTTCTGATATTATTAACATACACTTTTATATCATCAAAACACCGCAAGGGCCGGCCTTCAATAACCGTATAGAATTCTGGATGAATTTCTACAATGGCTCTTACATCATCTACTGGTTCCTCAATGAAAAGCCTTTTGGAAATATCTCTCGTAGCGGCTATCCTAAGATTATCTTTTAAATGTAACGATTGTGTTAATCTATTTCTCCGAATAACTTTTTCGCTACGATCTGTATACTTTATATAAGAAAGTAATTTTTCCGATTTCGGTATATTAAAAGGTTGACCTGGTTTTTTTTCTTTGAGATGCTGTTTAATAGCATGTTTTCTATTAGTGAAATAGTTTTGAGTATTTGGTACATAGCGTCGACGAAATATTATGTCTAAAGTTTTCAATGGTACCATTGGCTTTCGTTCTTTTTTTAAGCAAGACATTATAAAATAATAAAAGTAAAGAATTATCGAAATTAATATATTTTATAATTTCTAGCAAACGTCTAGATAGTTATCTATCTGTCACTGTCAAGTTTTATTTCAAGATCCAAAATTTTTTCGAAGTGAGTCATAAATTTATATTTTTTAATTGTTAGACATTTATTCATTTTTATCCTAGTGTAGATATCTAAACGTAAGCTTTCCTTCTAGGAGGTTCATAAGAAGATTTAAGGCGTTTACTCAATTTTTCTACATCTTTTAATAGTTTACTGGCATCTTTAGCTTGCCTAGTCGCCTTCGCTTCGTTTTCGTATATTTCTTTTTCTGTTGCTTTTATAATATCTAAATCAAATGCTGACAAATCCAACATTATATTATCATATTCTCTTTCTAAAGATAGTGTCATATCTAAAAAATTTAAGTTAGCATCATTTGGTGCGATTACTTTTTCATATGCAAATTGTACATAATTGAAAATTTGTAAAGCAGTTTCCGATGATACTAAATAACGAACTTTTTCTTCAAGTATATGAAGAAAAGCTTTCTTCAATTCATTTTCTCTAAGTTCGTTCCAAGTGATTATTTCTTCTGTCATATTCATCTAAAAACATAGAAAAAAACATTATCCTATAAAATTCTTGACAAAGGTCTTTTTCTACGAAATGAAATATACTAAATTATGTAGTCTTGGTGTTGATTTTATTTCAATTATATATGCTTATACTTAATGGCATGATCGGTCGACCAATTTACAGGATTCAGCCACTAATACTACTAAGGCCGTTTTCCGAATTGTGCTCACAGCACTTACGACGTTTCAATTGCTAACGCGGGTTCCAATTTAATAAGCGCGCCAACATTTGTCAGAAATGTTAATAATTCGGACAACTTGTGATTGTGCTTACGGATTCAACAAGTTACACATTAGCAAATAGAGCATTTTTTATATAAACATGAGCGCAGTATGTGGTGTAGCCAATAAAGTTGGTAAAATGCTAGTATTTCAAGCATTTTTCCCAATCGAGGAAAGTGACGATAGTGATATTGACGTGTAACGTCAAAATAATGTCAATGCTCACGACGCCCCGACCCGTCAGTACTGTAGTCAAGTCACATGTAACGTCAATGTCACACGAATTTTACCGCATTTGTGGTACGCTATACGTTTTGATAATTCGGAAAACGGCCTATGAGCGCTGTCAGCAGAATTCGGAAAACGGCCTAAACCGGTGTAAACTGTTCTTAGTTCTTTATTATCTGTGCGACTTTTAATATGGTTTATAAAATATCCACACATTTCATTACTTATAAAAATAAGTGTGTGAGGTCTGGGATTTCATTATAGCATTAGGTAAATACTTAATAACAAATCAAATAACCAGAAATGAAATTAATTATCAAATTGATACTAATTTATTAAGTAAAAATTTTAAAAAAGTTTACCTTTTCTTTTATACATTCCAATTCTTGAGTTAGCAAACTTTTAAGAAATCGAAGAGAATTCAAAAATTTATTCTTTTCAGCATTCAAATCTTCAGTTACTAAAAGATAGTTCAGATTTTGTTTCTCAAGTAAATTAAACACGGTAAGCAATTGATCAGGTGTCTCAAAATAAAGCTGTGGTGGAGGTAACTGCTTTAATCTTTCTCGGATTAAACTCTTATTTATTTCTACAAATATGTCACAGTCATTCGTCAGAATTTCAAAATGGTCAACGTGTAAAGTTACATTCTGTCTTTCTTGCCACAAAATTGGTGCAGCCCTGTGCAAGAAGCATTGAAATGAAAGTGAAATTTGAAGAGTTTCGTGAATATACTGTAATTTTGATTTCATAGTGGCTAACTCGAAGTTTGCTTTCTTGTGCTCCTCTGTTTGATTCGTCAAATCTTTAGCCAAGTTATCAGATTTCTTCATTATAACAATGGTCTTGTCATTATCATCATCCAGAAATTTATTAAAACTTTGCTGATACTCTTCAAAATGCTTTGAAGCTGTATTATATATGTTTCTTTCTGTTTCAATTTCCCTCTTAATTCTCAGAATCTCATCCATTAAAAATCCATGCAAAGTTCGTTTTATAGCTATTTGCCGAATATTTTGTTTGTACGTACGTATAGAGGTGTTTGGTCTAATTGGTCTTCCTTCAACTTGCGAGTAGAACTGAGGGTCAATGTTTAGTATGGTCTTTAGACTACAATTATTATCACATTGCTCAATAGCCGGTAACTTAATACCATATTTTACAAGTTTTTTTGTATCTCTTTTAACTAACTTCTTTTCCATTTTACAGATCTTATTTCAAAAGTTTATCAAATTGAGATATTGTTACTATAGCGATCACAATATCGTAATTGTCGAAGTTGTTATTGATCTAACTTTTTGGATAGAAACATAAGATATAAAAAAAATAAGATTTCATTACTATTAGTTACTGACGAATTTTTGAGTATTACAAGCAGTACTTAATATATAACTTTTTTACTGATCGGTGATTTCAGTTTTCTAAACCGACTTACAAACTACGCGTATAGGCAAACATTTCCCTAGCTACTTGTTAAGATTAAATTTCACGGTGTATCCCGCACATGGCAAGGTAGTCAGAGGGAAATTTTGATCTTATTGTTACACATTTCGGTCTATTCCCGACATTCATTGAGGCATTACGTGTTGATTGGCCGAAATCACCACCGCCTCTCCTTTACCGACCGCTTTTTAAAGCTTTATAGTATAATAACTTTAAACTTACCTACTGGTTTGAATTGAAAACCTATTTTTGTACTATAGTCGAGGTAGGCTTGTATTCATGTAAAACCGAGTGCTAGTTTAATATATAATAAAAACACATTGAAACATAAAATGTATATTTATTTTCATTTAATTAAATACATCGATGAATCCATAATTTAAATATAATAATAATTAGTCAGTAGAAGAGCTAACACTCTGACGTTCTTCCTTTTCTTCTTCTTCGACTTCTTTTTTAACATTTTCCCAAGGCATTACAGGCAATGGTTCGACGAATGAATCGTCAACTTTTAATTTGTATAATAACCGAGGTGTAAAATGAGTCGGCAACGGCCATACATTTTCTGGAAAAAAAGTAAAAATAGCAATTGAGTATGCGAATTGTATTTCTCTAAAGATTTTTAGGCTATTATTTATGTAAACTATGTTTTTTTAATTATTTTACTAAGTAGAAAGAATGAAATCTCATAACCTTTTACACTAGAATAAGTGTAACTTTCTGTGAAGGTAAGTAAACAATTTACTCAATAAAATAATAAAATCATACCGAAATAATATCTATAGTCGTCTACTCGTCTGTGCAAATGAACGACAGAACGCAATTCTAATATATACGGAGATTTCAGTAAAAAATCTAATAGCGCTACTTCTGGTAAGGCTTCAATTTTTGGATCCACTGCACTCAACCCCTCGAAAGATAGCTGTAGATTTTAAATAATGTCAATAAAATACAAATTTTTACAAAAGTTTTATTAATAACTACGTATGACTCAGTTGACCAGAGCGGAGGGTTGGCGGTTTCCAAGAGGCGCGAGAGGTTCAGATCCCGCTATGTTCATATTTTTATATCCTTTTTTAAAAAATAGTATTTTACTTTCTTAAGAGTGGAATAACACTTTAGACGTAGTAATAATTTCAATTAATTTATGAATACACTGGTCAATACTTCATTTATAAAAAATAAACGCTCTAATATTAGAAAATAAACATTCTGCATTCAATAAAATGAAAATAATTTTCTTAAGACTTACATTTTTGTCGCTTTGTATATATTCAGAGATCCTCTTAACCTTCCCTAAGCATATTCGTAATTGCGCCATGTGATCTGCTATGGGACCAGTAGAGTCTAATTTGCCAATAAGTGATGGCGGCCTGGCAGTTAGCGCCTGCCAGTTTTTAAACATCAGCTTTAAACAAAATATATTTAAATTATATTTCACTTGAGAATCTAAAACTTTATTAAATAAAAGATAATGGAAATAAGATAAGCTAATTTTCTATTTCGAAATAAAACATTATTTATTTATCGAGTCCTATCGTGGCGTACGGACAATACGGACAGACATTTAATTTACTAGTTCTGGGTCTGATCCCCTCACTAGGAAATAACATCTATACTTTTAATATACCTATATTATATAACTGATCACTTCCATGTATAAGATATATTAAAAAAATCTTATAGGCGACGTTTGTTATTCTAACGGGGCCCAAAATAGGGTTTCTATATTTTCTTTGTCTATCTGTCTACATGTTTGTACGTGCTAATCTCAGAAATGGCTAACCACATGTAATTAAGTGATAATGCAGTTTTTACTATATTTTGTCAACCTTCCCTTAATAGTGTTAGAAAAATTATTTTTTTTATTCATTTAGTTAAAATGTTCATTTTTAACGTATAGATTTTGTCTTAAAAGTAATAATATTATTAAAACGACATACAAATTCAGATTAGTAAATTAAATTGTGTAATTCAAGCGGGCGAAGCCGCGAGCGGCTAGTATGTTTTCTTGCTCTAGAGTCAGGCAAAACGTGGTGTTGAGTTACACCATTTAACACACAATGCCTCCAGAATTCAGCGGAAAATAATAAACGAAGTGTCTTTAACACTAGCACTTAGTATTTTTTTTTTTTAATAAGTCGATTCTCTTTCCCTTAATTATTATGAAAATGCCTAACATGTAAAAGCAACTCATCCTAACGAATATTAACAAATAATCCTACTGCTAAATATTACATAATATCCACAATACCGACTGTTTGAATCGAGTGGTAAACTATTAACAATTTCAAACGCCGGAACATGTGGGTTGCCATTTCAGCATTCGGTTTTTCTTCCAATATAACTGTTAAATCATCTTCTGCTTTATCGG
>DWMZ01001895.1:0-15211 GCA_018249855.1 Eueides tales michaeli | reverse complement strand
CGTCGGCTGCTGCTCATCAACATCTTCTTCGGGTATATTACCAAGTTCAAGTGTGGCTTGGTTGTCAGAAAGACCCAACAGACTGGGGTTGGAAGTTTGTAAATAATGAATTGGAACCAGTTCCAACTTTGCTTCCACCTGCGCCGGAAAAATTGCTAAACGCAATTTTTTGCAACTGCAAAAAGGGATGCAGCGCTAAATGTGGTTGCAAAAAAGTGGGTCTATTCTGTTCTATGGCGTGTACAAGTTGCCAAGGCAAGTCGTGCTCTAATGTTGAATCACCAACAATTGATGATACATTCGACGTCAACGAGCCGACTTACGATACATCGTTATTGGCTGAATTTACTTGCACCCAAGACGAGGATGAACCAGAAGAAAATGAACAAGGAGAAAATCTAGAAGAAGAAGAACAAGGAGAAAATCGAGAAGAATTCGAAAATTACGACTCCGACTAATAAATGTCTGTACTTTTTTTTTTATCAACATCGCTTTTTTTCTGGCTAATATCAATTATTTACGATAGTTTCAATTAAACTGGATAATTACTGACTTGTGGAGTAGGCCTACTGGGGAAATCACGTTAAAAAAAACGCGCTAAGTACACTACCTCATAGGTGGCGTGGAAACGTGTGCATTTTATGACAATTGCAACTGTTACAACTTTTTACACTGCGATGTCTCCGAAACGGTGTCTCGTAAGAAAAAAAGTGTTGATATATTTTTTATAGATAATTTAATGATCTACAATTTTAGTCTGAGGTATTTTTCTGATAAAACTTACCGTTTTGCTGAAAATCGCGAAAAACTCATTTTTTTGACATTTGACCTTGAATAAAATATTTTCCACACACGGGAATGATGGGGAACTTTCAGCTATTGTTTATAATCGGGTTTTGAACAATTGTACCAAAATTCAGCTTGTTGCGAATTTATGTAGCACCGAATGTCTAATTTGACCGGACTATCTTGTGTTCTTGATTTTTATATAAAATCACTTTAATCTAGATGGATGGATTGATTGACACAAATATCTGTGTTAATCAATCTATTTTGTTTATACGAAATGAACAAACATGTGACGACAATGCATATCAATATAATTAGTAACTACTAACTGATAAATCATTACGTTGCACTCTGTTATTATGTTTAGCTTCTGCTGTATCTCGCAGGTAGCAGAGTAGGCCGAAGTTAAGACAAAATGTGTAATGTGGTGGAAATGAAAATATGAAATATTTCATTTCCTTTAGTCTTCCGCGAATCAAAAACCTTATTTTAATTCTAATTAGGTGCAATGCATCCATAACAGAAACTTTATATTATTAATTTGTTTACTTAAAAGTTAAAATAATGGCAAAGGGGAGCAATGAAATACCTACATGAAATAAATATCATAATAAAACAGTAAAAAGTCGTGTCTGTAAATTGAATCTATTTACGAAGAAATGATGTAGGGCGGCCTAAAATTACTAATAGAACACGAATCTACAATTTTTAGAGTTTTTGTCTGTCTGTTTGTCTGTTTGTCCGTTTGTACCAGTACATCTTCTAAGCTACTGGACTATAGTATAGCTATTTGATCTGGGCAGGACATACATCGGCTATATTTGATTTCGAATACTTCAACCCCTGATGAAGAAAAGTAGGAGTCCAAATTAACTATGAGAAATAATTAAATACGTCTATAACAAAAGTTGTAGAGGATGATAAGCATTTTGCAATGGTATATTAAAATTAAAAATTTGGAACATCTGAACCTGACCAACCCTAAGAGTCCAGCTAAACTATAATAAATATTGAAATGCTGTCTTAACGAGAGTTATTAAGCGTGGTGAGCATTTTGCATTGATATATTAAATTTAAGATCTGAAACATCTCATGAACAATAAGTAAGGTCCAGCTAAACTATAAGAAAAATTGAAATAATGTTTTAACAAAAGTTATTGAGCGTGATGAGCATTTAACATTGACATATTAAAAACGAAGATATGAGACGTCCCATGAACAATCATAACGGTCCAGCTAAATTAATAATAAAATATAGCATAAATTAAAGATAGTGTAGCTTGACAGATATGTTTTATTGATATAAAAAGAAAAATATGGAATATCTGGTAAAGAAACATAAGTCATATAAGTTGTTCATGGTGATGGGTAAACTGAAATAACTAAATTGCTATACTAAAATAGTAGAAAAAGAATATTTACACATTAAATATTTTTACGGAAAAATCACGCGAGGTAATAAAAAGTAGTAATAGAATATCTATTATTTTAAAAATTTGGAAGTTATTTCAAATTTGCTACGCGTCGACGCATCATACGCAGTAGAGAAGAAATTATTTTGTTGTCATTTTCGGGCGTATCAAGGTTTGCAATTAGTATGTTTGCCTGGGAGGGATTAGTTACTTAATGTTCGTTTAAGTTTTAATCTTTGGCTGTCGTCAAAATGTTTCTGTCGTCTATTTTTAACACCATCTTAAAGTAGTGATAGTGAACATAATGAGGTGGTAGAATAAAAAATTATGTGTGGTTGTGTCAGAGAAACGGGTGTGTGTGTTAGTATAAAAATATATGTACTTTTATAAATAAAACTATATATACTCTTAAAAATATAACAAAAGTAAAAAAAAAATGCAATTTTAATATCTTAAACTGTGTTAATACATTAAAAAGGTTTTCAAATGAAACAAATTTAACCGGAATAATCCTGTTGAATTTGATTTATTTAAAATGTGTAATAATCGCGAATATTAATGATTTTTAAGTAAAAAAGAGTGTTTGAATATTAAATATTTTTACGAAAAAAGAACGAAAAGTAATAAAAATTTGTAATAGAAAACGACAAACATGAGCGACGCATCCTACACAAGGCAGGGGGAGGCGCCACCGTATGGTCGCCATTTTCTTTTTCATGCGTATCAAGATTCGTAATTAGTACAACTTTTCACTCAGAGGCGTCACAATCTATCAGTTGCCTTTAAAATATTAGTTCAAAGTGAACATAAATCGGTATTATACGGTAGAAAAAAATGGTGTGGCCAGATGTTGCTCTTGGCAGAGTATACCATATGCATACTAATAGTGGGGATGTACCATTTGCGGGTCTTGCTCTAAGTTGTTTGAGGACCAACGTCTTTTTCCTTTTTTGAAAAACTATTGATGATATAGAGCATCGTTTCAAGCAACTTGCAGGGCACTTTGGCTACTTGAAGACGATATTCACTGGGGCCACAATCTTGAGGAACCTTGCGTCAATGACAGTCCCAGTAGTTTACGGCAGTTATTCGCTATAATGGTAGTATTTTGTACCATCTTAGGTCCTTCCAGCTTGTAAGAAAAATACAAAACATTTTTATCAGAAGATTTTTACGTACTCTTAGACATAATGCGGAAGGCAATATCAGTCTAACAAATGACGGAGCAATTAATAGTTGCCTTTTTTCTATACAGGCTGTTGTATTTTCTATTTAAAATTGTGTCCATTTTACTAACTATGATCTACCTGCTCCTTTAGCAGAATCCAGTCAAACACGCTCTTATCGAGAATATATAACTGAAACAAACTAACGCGTCTTAACGAGTTGACTCTCAACGAGTGAGTTTTCAGGTCATTACAGACAAACTACCAGTTTTTAATCGAGGGACCGGCGAAGAAAAAAATTGACGCCTCTTTGAAATATTCTTATTCATGGCCCTATATGGAAAAACCATATAGGGCCATGAATAAGAATATTTTCAATCAATATGAAAGCCCAGCTTGGTAGTTGTTCATATTCTCAAGAACTTTCTAAAATGTTATTAAAAATTGAGGAAGATCTCCTTCTTGAAGTGAATAGTCAGATCAGAATTCCTATGAAAATGACGCCAGGAATTCCTTATTTTTAGTTAAGTTTCTTATTCATTAGCAGGTAGCGGTCTCCCTGCTCACAAATTAATACTATATTTTAAGTTGGTGTTTCGGTAATGCTGAGAAGAAATTCCGCCGTAATCATGCAACGGAACTCGACTTAAAGTCAAAGTATTGCAAACAAATTTTATAAATGTGAAAAATTCTGTTTGTGGTTCTGGGTAAATCGTGTTTTTACCACGCATACCATATATGTATACCCAACAATTTTCCGTTCCAATTTAAAAGTAATCGATTCCCTTTGAGAACTTGCTTTGCAATGACAATCAATAAGTCACAGGGGCAAACGCTTAAAGCCGCTGGTCGTCTTTAGACGACAATACAAGATATACATTGCCTTTTCACGAATCAGTAATGTTTCAGGAATGTATATATTAGCCCCTGAAAAAAATACTACCAACGTAGTGTACAAAGAAATATTTTGATTACTGTATAATTTTTCTAATAAATATGTAAAATTCAGGACACTGGAAAATATTTACTAAAGTAAATCTAGAACTAAATATTTTTTATGCTAAAAATTACTTTAATGCCCATGTTCACATGGGCAGCAACTAAATCTCTGAATAATGTCACTCATAATCTCAGGCAGTTTAAAAAATCAAAACTTTTACAGCACTTTTACAGTTAAATAGAATCTTATGTTATATATATATATATATATATATATATATATATATATATATATATATATATATATATATATATATATATATTCTTTATTGCGTAAAAATAATACATTATAGAAAATACAATTGTGAAGCAAGTTTACAATGGCGAGCTTATTTCTATAAGAAATTTCTTCCACCCAACCAATGGAAGTGGAAGGGGAAATTGCGGAGTAAAAAAAAAGGGAGAATAATAATAATAATAATAAAAAAAAGCAATATAATACAAAGTATTATATAAACATAAACATACATACATACATATATATATACATACACACATACATACATACATGTACATATACATAAATACAATACATATACATATACATAAAAAACATACGAAAAATAAGAGGTATGGAAAGCTGTCCTAATAAATCAATCATTTTCACTTGCAAGTAAATGCTTTTTCAAGTGGGATTTAAAAGAAATTAAGGAGGGACTTTTCTGGATGGGAGTAGGCAGTTGTTATCTATTGAATAGACTGTATGTCTTTATATTTTAAACAAGTCCATCCAAAAAGTAAACGGATATTATAGGAAGATATGGCTTGATATACGAGTGTTATCTTAGTAAATGTCTACTACAAATACTAAGATAATTACAATAATAAAGAATATACCAATAATATATAACATACTTATTCTAAAATATAAAAAACTCCATTCTCTTCATCACTATGCGCGGGAGAGAAAAAAAAGAAAGGAGAGAAAAACAGCCGCTTTTAAATAAATTTATATAATTTAATTGTTAAAAAAGGTTAAATTAATAAACACGATATTTCCATCACTTTGCTTCCACTACTTTATAGTCCGTGGTCATGTCTACTGCAAAGTGTTCGAAACATCGGGTTTCCAAAAATGTTTAGAAATCAACAACGTTTTTAATCTAGTTAAATTTGTTTCATTTAAAGAGTTTATAGCGTCGTTATTTATTTAAAGTAATTTAAGGTTTACCTACTTTAATTAAATAAGGACCCGAATTTTAAAATAAAATCAGCGTATATAGTCGCGGCAGAGACTTATTATTTACTAGTGACCTTAAGGGGCTTCGGCTTCTTAAATTGTTTAATATTACGCAAGATACAAGATATATATACATTACCTGCGGCCTATGTGTTATTCTAATGTATATAAATCCGCTCAGTAGCTTTTATGTGAAAGTGGAAAAAGCATTACATGATATTAATTTTTATTGCAAAAATATTTTTTTACAATTTCTGAAGGGTTGGTAAACAAAGCAAAAGGTGGTGGAGAGCGCCTAGTATATATATAAAATTAATTTACTTTGCTATAAAATAATTTAATTAATTTAGGGCAAAATATTAATTAACCTTCTTAATTACCATTTTGATACGCGTTGTGGAGCTCAATAAAAAAGCGTGCGACTCTAAACGCGGCAGTTTGTAGGTTCAATTCCCATTGAAAGATTTTAAATATTTACTGTTTTTATTTACTCTTCTTATTTCGTTATCAGAGTAACGAGCGCGGTTTTGGGTTCCACAACTAGACCACAACTAGACTCTGAACCAGCTCAATCGGAAATGAACCAATTGAGCTTGTAAGATTTTATATGCACTAACTAACACGCCAATTTAAATAAGGTAAAAATAACAACGCCATAATTACATGTAAATTATACTTCACCCTGCATGATTGAGTATAAATAATCATCGCAGCATAGAATTATTCCATACGCAAATATATTATCAAAAAAAAATCTATATACAACATAAAATCGTATGATTATGAAAAATTGGGGGACAAAAAACGATACTGCTGCCACCATCCGTAGTCCCCGCGAAACAAATACGTCAAATTTATCGAAGGCTTATTTCAAATTAGGCTTCAAAACCATTTTTATACAAAAAAAGAATGATTTACTCTTTCTAAATCATGAACATATTTACTTAAATACCAATACTTCCAAATGATTTTGAAATAGTGAATCATTTTTGGTGTTATAATAATAATAAAATATAAATCCTGAAATACAACACTTTATATTTTATTTTTTTGATTTGATTTGATTTGATTTAAGTTGTAACAAACATATAAGGATTTCAACGTGAGATTGGTGAGAACAAATAGCTTAGTTGGTCAGAGCGCTTGGACGGTTTCCAAGAGGCACGGGTTCAAATCCTGCTTCATTCAAATGTTTGTACGTTTTTAAATTTAGTATTTTTCTTTCTTAAGTGTGGAATACATACACACTTTAAAAATAGTAATAATAAGAAAAAATAATTATAAAAAAAGTAATAACGTTACAAATCTAACATAATAGCATAATTCCAGTTTATATCTACTTTTAATTAGAACCGATAATCTGTCTCCAGTGATTATGTAAGTCCGACAAATCACTCCTCGAACATCAATTTAATTCGTGCTAGTTATGAAGAAAATTATCTATATAAAAGACACGAACGAACCATATAATACAACAAAAATACAGGTTAGCTGTTGGTCTGTTGCTGTCTGCTGAAACATTTTTGCAAGCAAACAACACTTCGGCCATTTGCGAATTGAAAAATTAAGATTACTTTCAATTTTATAATTAAATGTCAAATTATAATGTGGCCATATCAAAAGGCAATTCCACTACTATGCCTTGAATACTGGTTCGATAAATTGTATCTTATACCAAATATAAACGGTTTAAAATTAAATTTTAACACCAGCTATTTTGTTTCTTTTTTATTATAAATTTATAAACAGCTTATACGCCTATTCATTATTATTCTTTTTTATAATACGCTAATATTAAAAACATTACACGGAAAGTTATTTATTGAATACTTAATAATCTTATGATAAGAACATTAAACACATTTGCTTTTAAAATTATGAAATACCATTAATTACTAATTTTAATTAAATCTAACAGCACTAATTACCTAAAAGCGTTATGAAAGACCGTATTATTTTAAATTATACTTTAAGACCCATATTTCAATCCAGTAGGTATGTCGCCATTACCCCTAAGGAAATCAACCGGGCCTGGTCTCACATCATATCCGAGCAAATGATATTGATAGCTATACAGATAACTTTAACATCCATTTAGGATGCTGCCAGATAAAAACTAAAAAAAAAGCAAAATAAAATAAAAAGGAATTGAGGTATTAATAAATGAATATATCATTAAAGAAACTATATCTATTATCAATACGGATACAAAAAAAAATTAAAATTGAAGGCATAATCGAAGACAATCATAAGCAGAAAAATAGCATAAGCATGTAAAAAAAATGAGAACAATAGAAAGAAATCAACTTAAGATCTACCTTATATTTTTCGGATTAAAAAAAGGGGTAGAAGAGAGCTATTATTTGGTTTCTATTTGTTGTACCTTCATTTCTCTGGCTGAGGCATTGGTTCGGCCACTGATGGCCTCTTTCTCTCGGCGAGTTGGGCTTAACGCGTGCAGTACTTCCCACCTTACGATCTGCGGGTTGTACTGCCGCCTCGAAAACCAAATAGTAAGGAGTCACCGAGTATTGACATCGTTGGTGCCAGTCTTGGCCGCACCTGAAACACTGCTGGCTCCTGTGTTTTGCTGGCTTTATTGCTACATGGCCTACATCATGGCAGCGAAAACAACACCAGCCTCGCTGTTACAATAGTTACACTTGCGCTGACACTGACCTTTTTCACCGCCACATTAGAGCAGCGGACCAACACTGTGCCCAAGCCGTTGCAGTCCTGTCGAATCTCACCTACTTTTGTCGACCACATCGACATCACATCCAGCAACTCGGCCCACGGCCTGCGCCACTTCCTTTGAAGTGGCAGAGTCGTCTAAGCCACTAACCCACAACTCTGCACACATTATAGATCTCGCAACTTACACCAGAATCGCGTCCACACCCCATGCAGCTGTCGGGCTAAGGTATCTTACCATTATTGGTGAACAGAAAGAGAACCCTGGGGCCAGTAGAAGCGACGCTAAGTCACACATCTTGAATACCCAATCCTCAAATTTCATTGCCTGCTTGATCTGGATACGGACTTCGCGATACGATATCTCCTTCTGGACGGTTGCCGACTGGCGCAGGTGTTAGTGTTACAAGTGTTACAGCCGACCAATCGAGGGGGGCGTAGCTTTCGGCGTTTCGCTTTCTGCGTGTTAGCCTGGGCTACTGCCGTCTTCGATTTCTCCCGCACGACGAAACTCAAATCCTCAGACAATTGACGTTATAAGGCTTACTTCGGCGCTTTATTTGTTTTCTCCTTTTGCTTTGAGGGCACCTGCTCTTGCTTGGTGCTGCAGACTTTGCAACAAGGGGATATTATCCTTAGGCTACACCAAGTCCGGAAGTCTCTTCATCGTTTCCACTACAGCGGCGACTTCCTCCTCCGCATCATGCCTTAGCCTCTTTATATCTGGCCGCAATAAATTTGATCTTCGGCTTTATCTCTTATCCTCAGTTCCGAAAAAGCCAGAGTTTTTATCCTATATCTGGATCTCTTCCGGTACTTCCTGCTTTCCGTTCTAATATTTGAACCCAGTGATCTTATCGAGATGTAGCTCTCCGTCTCTGATTGCGGAGCTAGCAAGAAGCGACCCCGTAAAAATGTTGGCATCAATTCACCTTTCATTCCAGGTCGCTCAAGAACCACCTTAGCACTTTTCAGTGCGATACCTTCATTTTAGGCTCAGAAGTCTCAACACCACCACCACAATATAATAGGCCCAATATCACCAACATGTGGTGTCTTTCTCAGGCAACACAACTGCCGTGACCTTCTCGACCACAACAACTATTCCGTCCTGCTCGATCACCGTAACTAATCCACCCTCTGGACACTAACTCCACTCCACTTGAGCCCCCGCATATTCGTGGGATTTGCATGCTGTAAGTAGCGAGGAGTGATTCTCCAGACTGTCACTGGTGTTCTATGACTATTGTGCTTAATTCACACTACTCTTCGTACTAAGTACTGGTCAGAAGGCATCAACTGTCACTAATTCCGGATGTAAAATCAGCAAAAGTTTGTTCGTTTACGCGACTTCATGACGTATCTTGGAGTCATGTAAACGAATCAATTCATTGGGAATACAGACTTCCCCGCATAGTAGGTGGTGCGAGATGCAAGCCATACGGCATAGTGCGCATAAAAATCACCAAGTATCAGAATTGCCGAGAATCTACAATAAAATATCGTCAATAATTAATTGCATGTTATCCATAAGTCCATCCTCCATTACCACTATGGGACCTGTACAGGAGTGCGTACACAATCTTCCGAATCAACACGAATCAAGACAGTTGACAGAACCCTATCTTCGAAATTAGCAAGGCAACAGAAACTCGAATCCTCCCTTATAGTACGGAAGGCCACGATACTAAATCGGGATTCACTCGAGCGTCATAAAGACCTACTGGTTTGTGAAGCTTAGATGATAAAAAAAAAGAAAAATGTCATATAAAATATACCATTTCATCAGTGGGGCGAGCGGCTATAGATTTTCAAAAATGTAAAAAAAAACAGTTCCATGGACATATTCGAGCGTGTCAGATAATGATATTATACATGGCCTACGTATTTTTAAGAATGTACGTATGTTAATCTGACCATTTCAGTGATGGGAGTGGCCGTACGTAGGGATGAGAAATTAAAAAAAAAACTTTATCGAGCGCGTCAGATTTTCGCAGGTGATGTTAAGTGAACCTAAAAAAATGCTCTTATATAATAATCTGACGATTTGGATGTGACGCAGTCATGTCCGTTGTTAGAATGTGCAAAAAAAATTGGTCATTTTGAAATACTCAAGCGCGTCAGATTAAGATATATATGGTTCATCTTGATGCCTTAGACGTGCTGTCTCTTAATCTGACAATTATCTAGAGGGGTTTGGCTAATCTAATAATTTAAAAATTGTTTTTTTGTATTTTTTTAAACTATTGAACTTATTAATTAAAAAGTTCAGGAAATAGCATACAAATGACAAAGTACATGTTTTTTAAAGTAGAATAGTTGTATTTATAAGAAAAAAGTTATAAGAAAATAAAATTTTAAGAGTATTTTTTTTTCAATCATCTTCATCAGTAAAGTCTTCCTACCTACCTTCCTAGTCTGGCTAAATTTCATCCTCAGATTGCGTATCGCGTATAACAGATAGAGAAAGAGTGAGAGAGGAATAGAAGCGCGGAGAGGGAAATATTGGCATCACGTAACTGCACGCATTAAACTTTATCGATGAATTTTTGTTGCTTCGGCTTGCGGAAATTGTCAGATTATATATTTTTCGTAATCCTTGAATTATTCCGTTCAAAATAAAAAAAAATTTAGCTACGCTCGAGAATGTCCAAGTGACGATTTTTTTTACAACTTTGTAGCCCTCCCCGTTCTTTACGTTTCACTCAAATTGTCAGATTAGTGAAATCTACACGTTTTAGCACGTAACTTACTCATCTTATTTTAATCTGACGCGCTCGAAAATGTCTGATGATCAATTTTTTTTTACTAATCTGATCCTTTATCCTTGACGTTCGAACATATATAGAAGCCTCATATTTGGTGTAAGTACTTAATAGAGTACAAGGTACCCCCCTGTATATTATTCTGCTGCGCTCAAGTAAATCCCGGAATCCCCTCTTCGGCTCCTCTACTATTAGGGATACAGCGACTCCGGAATTAACTATAATATTATGCTATATTTTGTATGCTATATCAGTATCGTATAGATATCTAATATTACAAAAAATACCGTTAATAGTGGTAGAGGTTACTGTAGAGAGTATACTTTTGCCTTGTACTAAACGCGCATTTGAAACAGACTTCAATCCTGCGTTAATATTTATATAACCCAAGGGTTATATAAATAATAACGCAGGATTGAAATACTTTGAATAGATTTATTAGCAATCTGTAAACCAAGTTGAGAAATACATTTGAAGCGTTTGTGTCTACTTAAACATTTTATCATAAGCTGGGATATTTTTACTTGTTACACTGCTTACCGAAGTAATAGTAGTAGGCTGGGACTTAAACGGCCACGTCGATAAGGCTGCAGAGATGTATGAACGTGTTCACGGTGGTTTTGAACACGATCTTCGTAATACAGTAGAAAAAAATATTCTAGGAACCTGTTTTGCGTTTGATCTGGCCGTCGTGAAAATCTTCTTCCAAAAGAATCCGCAGTGCCTCATCACGTATAAGAGTGGGTCCCACTTAACTGAAATTGATTACTTATTAATGTCATATGAACAGGGTTACTAAAGCGGAAATAAAGCGACACAAGATATCGCAAAATGTCTTTACCTCAAAGATTCCTCGGGCACGCTGCCCAATAATCATACTTCTGTGAAGAAGAAATGGAGAAGCTACTTCCAGGAAGTACTGAACTTTCAGCACCCATGCAGTCTTCATCACGACCCACCAACTAATCTTGAACTTATTACCCGTTAAACTTTGACGGATTTCTTTTGACGCGAGAAGAAAAAGAAGCGGTGGGATCTGACGAAATTCCGAACAAAGCAAACAGTGAAGGAGGAGGCGACCGCTGCAACTTCATACGACTGCAACCGCTACAACTTCATACTGTAACTTTTGTGTGACAAATCTTAAAATTTCACTCTCATCATATTTTCTTAACGCGCCTCAAAAAGTATCACTTCAAAAATAAACAACAATTTACAATAAAGAGCAATCACTAACAAAACTAAAAGACCTACGAAGGGAGATTCATGTCACGGAAATGAACATTCTGAGGATGTGCGGCGTAAAGCGGTGGGATCTGACGAAATTAGGTGTCGTGGTGCTGTACGTGAGGGCCAATGGTCTGACCAACGAGGACGTAAAAGTTCGTGCAAAGTAAAGTAGGTTAAGTAGAAAGGTAGACCCTGGCACGGCACGCCGGGGTTTACACACACGGCGTTGAGCTCCACTACTCCACACGCCATGCCTCAAATTCGGCGAAAAGGAACGTAGTGTCTTAACACTAGGTTTTCAAGTTCTTTTTCCCTACCCACCTTGAAGCTCGAAGCTAAAATATGTTTTTGATTATGATTATTTTAACATATACTATTACTGATTCTTTTAATAAATCATTTTGTTATTTTTATAAAGGATAAACTTAACTTAAATTAACTTTACTTAGCTTCACGCTATATCCCTAGCGGGGTAGGTAGAGAGAACGGAGCGCCATACGCTACGGTAAGGATATGGGGGTCCACGATGGGGAAGGCTTGCCCGCAGCGACCCCTGCCAGCCCTCTAGAGGGCTGCAGCATCCCCCCAAGGCGACGAGCACCAGTGCATCCCCGCTGGTGTGATAAGTGGAAACGAGTGCGGCGTTGGGGACCGCCACCCAGCACGCCATATCCGGAACGGCGGAAAGTGGAGAACGGAGCTACAAATAGCTACGTGGAATATAAGAGGAGGGATGGAAGAAAAGATGAATGAATTATTAGATGTGATGGATGGCAGAGATTTGGATGTTATTTGTGTGACTGAGACCAAGCGAAAGGGCAATGACACGACCGATTTGCCTGGCAACCGGGTCACTTTCTGGGCCGGCGTACCAGAGAGTGAGCGAGGGAGTCGAGGTGTAGGCGTGTTATTTTCCTCTCGACTGGTGGATGCAATGATAGAGTACAAGGCGATCAACCCGAGGCTTCTTTGGGTGCTTCAAGCTGGGAATAACAAGAGTTTTCTTGTTAGCGGCGTATGTGCCGATATCCTTAGCCCCAGCCCCATTCCCCATATCCCAGCACTCAAGGAGTTTTGGGAGAGTGTCAGGGACGTTCTAAGTAGTGTTAGAGAGAATGAAAAACTAATAATATGTGGTGATTTCAACGGGTGGGTCGGAACTGCGCGTTGCGGTTACGAAGGAGTGCTAGGCAAGTATGGTGACAAGAGAATGACTGAGGCTGGAAAGCTTATATTGGAAATTTGCAAGAAAAGGAACTTGTTTGTGCCAAACACGATGTTTGACCACGTGTTTGCCACAAACAAGTGGCAAACGGAAAAGAAAATATGATTGATCTATTCCTAGTGGATCAGCGTATTCGAAGCCAAGCTTTGGATACGCGAGTGTTTAGGGGTGCTGAATTGGGAACAGACCATTATCTAGTCGTAGCTAGAATAAGGGATCTGTTCGCAGGTTGGTGCAGCCACACTGGTTGTCCATGCTCGGCACCGAATTATCGCTTAAGAAGCTGGAAGCTTCAAGATCCACCGATCAGAGAGAAATATCAAGAAAGAGTTTCCAAGAAGTTAGACAGCTGTGAATCTGGAAATGGAAATATTGAAGTATGCTGGCAGAACCTAAGGAATTGTATGACGGAAGTAGCGGGAGAGGTATGTGGTAAAGGGAAAAGAGGCTTTAAAAAAAACTCTTCTAAATATTTTTTTAAGGATAAACTTATAATAAATATTAACTAAATGAAACAATTATGTAAGTAGCTCAAGAAAAGACAGACAATAGGATAAGGAATAAGGATGAACTATATATAGTTCATCCTTTGCAAAAAACTTTATTTAATGACATGCGAAACTGTGTTAAAAAAGTGTATTAGATTACTTTTAAGATTATGATGATTAGTTATCACATGAAATATTAAGTTATATAAAATAATTAATTAATCATCTGTGCCATTAGTAATTAAATCGCCAGTTGTTAGCAGGTGTAAAAAATATGAAAAGCATACTCCTTTTGACTGCGTACTTGGCATGTAAGTAATATATCACGGTGTGTCTTTATATAATTCTTAATTTTAATGGGCTCAGATAACTTGTAAAAATAATAGCTATTCTTGAATAATATAGTTATATTAAGATTTGGGATCTCTCGTGGCACCAGCGTGCCACTGTTAAAGCTACATTTGAGGAGCTCCCACCCGGAAAAGTAAAATATTTAATATTTTAATTTTATTGCTCTGGTAATTAGGCTAATCGCGGCGTTGAGTATGGCCACTTATTATGCAATAGAAAATTCGGTGGAAAGTGGGGAACGAAAGTAACTTAATTTGAATAGTAGGTCCTCAGGTTCTCTCTGCCTAACTTGCTAAGTGTAGTGGATACACTTAGCGTAAGAAAAGAAATTAAGATAGTTACAAAATAACCATAAAACAAATAATATTTTAACATTGTTCAATCTAGTTTGTGCTGGTACAGCTATTAATATAGCCTCAAGACAAAGGTATATTGATTCTGAACCTGCAAAAGAAGAAAATCTAAACATAGAAGAATTACCAAATATTGAAAATATCGAAAGCGCTATCAATAACAATCTTTTGGAAGCTGTAGATAACAATGAATATTGGCTTTTTACAAGGTATTTTTGTAATCTTATTAAATGTACAATGATATCAAGATATTAATAATATTATAAAATATATTTTTTTTATATATATTATATAAAATATATATTTTTCTTATAAAATATATATTTTTTTATAAGTGTTTTTTTAAAAGTTTAACTCGAGTTATAAAAATTACAGAAAAAATCCTAGCTATCCCCAAATAATCGTTGATGGTGATATTAATTCCGTACGGTCTTCGAATTACGACAGTAACAAACCGATAAAAGTGATAGCTCATGGCTGGACCCGCGATGGCAATTCTCCAGTTAACACCATGATCACATCTGCATATTTAGATAATTACGATGTGAATGTCATAGTC
>DWMZ01001894.1:0-15216 GCA_018249855.1 Eueides tales michaeli | reverse complement strand
TTTCAAGTGATTTGAGTAATTTAAACTGTTATTTAAGTTTTTATCCGTAGATGCCGATTAAAAAAGCCGGTAGTGACACTTACTACACTGTTAACGGGACATCGTTACATTGCTTCTGTAGTAACTAAAACTTTTAAAATAAAGATCTTGAGAAACTAAATTAATTTATGCCAAAAACTCAAAATACCCAAAATTACACATCCAACGTTGTTAATAGCTACCAGCGATATGTGGATTGATATCATATTGCTGCAGTTGAGGTTCCCATAAAAGGAGATCCGAATTAATGCGGTTATATATTATTTCGTACAGTTGTTTAGATCTGTAATTAAAATACAAAAATTTAGCTTTTTTCAGCTTTGCAAAGTCTCAAAATAAGATAAAGATTTATAAATAGGTATAAAATGAGAAATAGAATCAACATAGTGTTCAGCATTTTTCTCTGCTTTCCGGTAGAACTCAAGAAATTGCATGTTTAGTAGAAATGAACGCTGCTTTTTTTGTCAGAAAATAATTTACTCCCCCTTATGGAGATTGAAGCCACAACCATTGTTTTTAAATATATATACTGTTGACGCGACGGACTCGCAATTATTATATTCTGTTTAAGAAGTTCTTATAAGTATTTAAGTGTATTATATTGATTTTTTATTATATTATAAAAAAACATATAAAGCATTGTATTTTATCAATATTAAAAGATATTGAATGAAATGTACCCATGTTTTTCTCTACAAAACGTGCTTTGATTGTATTTTGTATGTTTTATCACTCCACCACAATGGCCATTCAAATCATTGTTGAAAATCATTTAAAATAATTATATACTAATTCAAAACGGGAAAATACTTAACAAAAAAAAATACTTAACATTTATTTTCTCGCTCTGGTAATAAGACAAGGCGTGGCGTTGAGTTTCGCCATTCAACACTCAGAGCCACTGCCTTAAGAATTTGGCAGAAAGTGTGGAACTGAGTGTCTTAACACTAAGTTCCCAGGTTCCCTCTGCCTACCCTGCTAAGTGCGGTATACAGTGTGAACCTAAACATTAATCGACGTAACCGAGTAAGTGCGGCTGTAATATTATTGCATACTTACTCAAGTTGCAAACTGAGAATGGGAAGACTGAACTCTAGATGTATTGCAGAATTCTCCACTGAGCTAGTAGTGAACGCTACCATTTCCTCGTCCGTACCGGGTACTATTATTTCTTCTTCTTGACCTATAAATATAAGTATATGATTTGAAATTAAAAAGTACTGAATTAGTATAACTTTGCCTTTTTTTTAGATAAACGCCGTAATTAAGTTCGATATAAGTAGCTCGTATCGCTTTTATACAAAGAATAATTTTATATGAAAAATGTTTTTTATATAGTCACGTATTTAGCAGGTTACGGCTTAGGCGGGCGTTAGGCAGCAGAAGAATCAAAGTCCATCAAAGTCCATTCCAAGCCTTAATTTAATTTCCACATTTTCCACAATTTCTACGCATTATCCGATGACCATCTCTGGCAATTACTTCTGGTTACTCAGAGGTGGATCCCGGCTAATGCGTAACTGTAAGATATTTTAATGTTCTTTAAGGGTCCTCTATATGTCTTTCAAATAATCGGAGATTTTGAATTTGATAATTGTTAAAGAGAAACATAATAATAATAGAAACCTAGTAAAATCTTTCAGTAGGTATTTATCTTTTTCTGCTCAATCTATATTGATATAAAATATCTAACAATGTGCAACAACAGAGAATGGTATACTGTACGGAATCCAAACTCACTCATGTCCTTGAGACCTTATGTTGTAATCGGCGAAATTAACAAAGAAACTCGATTTATTCGATCGAGCCAAGAACATGCGTTTATACCATTGTGGGAATTAACTTTCACACATCTTATTTTACGATCATATTTCAATCTAATAAGATTCAATTTCATTTAAAGGCATTTTTAAAGAAATTTTATTTTCATATTCGGTTAGAATTGATTTTTCTGAGGCACGATTCCGACTGAGGATATAAAAATATATTTTAAAGTTTGTTACTCAATTACGTACAAATATCTAAGTTTTTTTTCAGCTTCACGCTGAATTCTGCACATGGCAGGGTAGGCAGAGGAAGTTATGAACCTAGTGTCACGATAACGCTCCGTCCGACAATACACTCCGTTCCCGTTAAGACACTTCCGTTCCCCTCTCACCGCCGAATATGAAGCATTGCGCCGAACTTAACGTCGCTTTTAGCCTAGTCACTAGAGCTAAGAAAAGAAAAAGTTTCAGAGTTCGATGCGTACTCGAGGAAATGAAATATTTAATATATTTCATTTCCTCGAGTAGTAG
Organism: Eueides tales michaeli; assembly: GCA_018249855.1. Taxonomy (NCBI): domain Eukaryota; kingdom Metazoa; phylum Arthropoda; class Insecta; order Lepidoptera; family Nymphalidae; genus Eueides; species Eueides tales. Next base: position 12,880 of record DWMZ01001894.1, on the reverse strand, counting down.
AGAGATGTCTACTCGATGAATTGAAATTTTTAACATATTTCATATCCTCGAGTAGGCATCGAACCCACAACCGCACGATCATTGTAGGTTCCGTTTCAAAGTAGATTTTATTTATTTTCTTTTTGCTCTAGAAAGAATTGGAATCACTCCACGAGCAATCCACCACACAGGCGGAAAATGGATGATAGATATTTGGATTACATTGGATTGTTATATTTTAGTTACGCTATTTATTACTTATTTTCGTTTTAATAAAGAGTTTTATTGTTATTATTATTACTATATTTTTTATTTCTATATTTCTATCGCATTTAGATAAAGAAGACTTTGCAGACCGTTAATGGAATCACGTTTCATTTAACAAATATATTCAGTGGCCACGTTTCAAAGATTCTAATAATTTGTATTTAGATGTTAATTCTTCATATCGCTTTGTTACATACATTTACGTTTTCCTCATTATATTGTGTATTACTTACATTTGCGTAGATATTTATTTACTTTATACTTATTTTTATTATTTTTAAAGTGTTATTCCACACTTAGAAAAGAAAAATACTAAATGTAAAAACGTATAAAAATTTGAACGAAGCAGGAGTTGAACCCGCGCCTCTTGGACGGTTTCCAAGAGGCGTGGGTGCAAATCGTGCTTCTTCTTCTTCTTCAAAAATGTTTTAACTTTTTTGAATTTAGTACTTTATACTTATTGAGAAAAAGTAAAATTTTAATAAAGTAAAAACCTTTACATGTCCAAGTCCTTGCTCTGTTACTGAGGCAAAGCGTGGTGTTAAGTTTCGCCACTTCGGCGGAAAGTGGAGAATAAAAGTGTTTTAATCGGAAAACAATGACGTGATAGTAGGTTCCTAAGTTCCCTATGCCTTCCCGCTATGTAAGGATTATATAAATTGTAAAATAAAAATGATACAACATAGGAAAGAATAAGTTTTTCCTTAAAAATCTCATACAGGGAGTTGTTAGTAGCTCTTTGTTATTAAGTTGGCAGCATTATATAAAATGATTGTCTAGCGCCGCAGAGATGAGCCGCCATAGAACTAATTCCGATGGGAAACATTTCAATAATAGCTCAGAATGTTCGATACTATTAGCTTCAGGCTATTTACCTACTAAGTTTATCTATAGCCATGTCTATTGCATAATGTACTAGCTAGTCTAAACGCAGCTTCGACAATTTAAATTAATTTTTATAATTAATTTTTATAAGCAAACAATTTTATCAAAAATTTCGACTATTTTATCAATATGATAATTATCATATTATTAACATTCGTGTTATTCTACTGCATAAGCTAACGTTATTGAATAATTTTATTTTATTTAATTCAGTAATTTTTGTCTTAAAGTTAAAAAAACATCTATCCTCGCAAATTTTCATGTAATATCAATATTAGAAAGTGGGGAACGTGAAGTGAAACGGTGTCTTAACACTAGGTTCCCAAGTTCCCTCTGACTACCCTGCCAAGTGCGGGATACAGCGTGAAGCTATGTATGTATGTATATTACTATTATATACACATTTATTATCAGTTTTATATTATATGTGGCGTACAGTAAAGACAGAAAGAATATAGTGTTCAGATACTCCGTTCTTCGTAGGCAGTAATCGGGGCGTAGGGTACAAGCGTGCCACTGAAAATGCAGCAGGATGTGGGTTCGATCCCTACTCAAGGAAAATAAAATATTTAATGCTATCATTTTTCTTTCTCTGGTAACGGTGCAAAGCGCGGCAATGTCGAATTGTGTTGTGAAAACGCTAATTCGAGCTTAAAACATTGCAACGTTAGGAATGGTGACGAAATCGGCTTAGAACAGTAGACAGTAGAGTAGGCTAAAGGCTCCCTTTAAACGTGATTAAAGGGATTAATTTTTAACTAAATTTATTAACTAAATTTATTAATTAATTAAATTTATTAACGTTAAAATTATTTATTTATTTATTAATTTAATTTATTAACGTTAAAATTATTTTATTTTATATATAACTAGTTTCTAGCTCTTGATTGCGGCTTCGCCCACATGATCGTATAGAAATAATTAATTACATCTTCTTCCTCGATAAATGGGCTATCTAATGTAAACAGAATTTTTCAAATTGCACCTATAGATTCTGTGTTTAGGGCGTTCATCTAAACAAACAAACAAACTTTTTAGCTTTATAAATACAAATAGATGAGAGATAAAACAAGATTATTTATCAACGCTAAATGTTATAGAAAAACCGATATCCATTATGGTCGTCATATTAGAATGCTTTCTATAAAAATGATTATCGTATTGTTAGGCTTTTATATATTATCTCTGTATTCCTTTGTATTTTTGTACATACTTTATAAGTAAAAAGTAAGGGAAGGTTATTGCCATACGTTGTACAAGAACAAAGTTCTATATAACGTGATGGCTTCGTTTCGAGATTAAGTTTCATGAATACATATCTAACTTTTATATTTTACTGCGTAGAAGTATTATTATAAAAAACTCAACGTAAACAAAGGAAGGAAGCGAAAGCTTCGATGCGATGCGAGCTTCGATTCGATTTTTTTATAATTGCTTTGTGAGATTGGGTTAATCCCCACTCGGGAAGAAAGGAATTAAGCAAGACTATAATGGTTCAGTGCAGTGTTAAGTATCACTACTCAACACACAAATCTCAAATTTAAGCGGAATAAGGAGAACAGAGTGACTTAACACTAAGATTCATTGTTATATATATATATATATATATATATATATATATATATATATATATATATATATATATATATATATATATATATATATATATATATATATATATATATATATATATATATATATGTATATATACATTTTATATAACCTTTATTTGAAACTCGAATAAAAGTTACAATAAAACAAATAAAGGTAATAAATAACAAATAAAGGTTAATAAATAATAAATAAGGTTTATTCACCGATTTTTTCACCCACTTTTAACTATTATACTGCATTGAAACATGGTATTTAGGCCAACAAAATAATATAAAACAATGCAATCATTAATCTTTGTATGTAATGTATTCTCAAGTGAATGTTATCGACAAATTGCATTCGACTCATAAACTACATGATAAAGATCGTTAACAGCATCCGCATTGTCTTGCATGCAGTATATTGTCTTACATACAATATATTGCTTGCTAAATATTTCCTGCTTAATCTTTTATTTATTCTTGCATAGGTACAATATTAACATATTTGTCTCTAATATCGAAATATAAAGTGTTATTAGTCATAATTCTTTAATGTTTAACATTTTTTTTTAATTCATTTATAATGAAGGAATAAATAAAAATGTAATTAAGATTATAAAGGAAGAAAAATATTAAAATAAAAAAAATATATTTAATAAAACTACTATTATTTCTCCGCTTTAGTGCGATAAAGTGCGGCATTAAGTTCTACCAATAAACATGCAATTTCTCGAATTCAATAGGAAAATGTATTATCTCGTAGATATAAGATCCAGTAATTTTCATCAGTCAGAAAGTCAAAAAAATACAAAAAGTGTAATTTTGTATATTTAATTTTATTTAAACTACTTTAATTTCTCCGCTTTAGTGCACTACGCTAAGTAATACCAATGAAAACAAAAGACCCAACTTACTTTTTCCTTGAGCTTCCCTTTATTCTCATACAATAGAAAGAAATGCCTTAAATGTGAAGTAAATGGCGTTTATCCATACGATGATCGTTTACAGGCGAGCCAACTATTCGTCAACCAATGTCCATTCCTAAGGACGTCCACCTTCGTGGTAAAATTAAATTTATAATAAAAACATTTTCTTTAAAAAAGGAATATAAGATTGTTTAATTCACACATAAATTGGATATAATTTCGCTCTGATAAGGAGAAAAAAGCGTGGCGTTGAGTTCCCCCACTCAACATATAATCGAATCGAATTCGGCAAAAATTGGCTAATAGAAACGTCTTCACGAGAACAGAGTGTGTTAACACTAAGTTTCCATGTTCCTTCTGCGTATCCTGATTTGTGTAGAGTACCACGTGAAGCAAAAATAATATTTTAATATAAATTTGCATTTCTTCCAGTGTTGAAAAAAGAAAATAAATATTAATTATCCATTTGATAAAAGGTATCATGTGTATATCCTTTGTTTATGTCGAGGAATTCTCTGCTGAACCGAAAGCAAAGGAAAAGTGATACTCAATATTAAAAAATCCTAACACTAATACTCATTTGCCTCTAAACATATAAATTAAAAAAATATAAAAGCCAATGTTCGTTAAATAGCCAACTTTAAATGCGCTCATCACCTTAAGATATATTACGCTACTGCACCACTATTAACCAAACTAGTTTTTGTCCACGTGATGTTAGTCTTTAAATATTTGATTATCTTGAAATTAATTCTAACTACAAGTATTATATCTTGTTAAAATGACATTTAATGGCTGTGTTAATATATATTATTTAATGCTTGCATTTTTTATTCTATATCTGAACGACTGATATATAGTACCACTCAAGATAGTGATTTATTAACTAATATTTACACAAAGTTATATATTTATCTTTAAATATAGCATCGACTCCTCCCCCTCCTCCCATCGAGGTCCATTTCAAGTTTTCTTAATGTCATATAACTCGTATTTTTAGTAGCTAGGTACTTCTGACTTTTTCGCCTTTAGAACCTTTAACTTTTATTGCACTTTAGCTTTATAACATTAGTTTTACAGATCATTATTTAAGAAAACTTAATTATCCTAGTTCTCACAAATTTTCTACGAGTTTTTAGAAAGAAATAAAAGAAATATGAAATTTAGAGATCATTACATATGAGATATGATTATGATATATTTTAATTGCAATGCTAACTTCACATATAAAATATAATATTATATGTAATGTGCCTATCGTGGCGCAGAGGCATAAGCAACCCACAACCTGTCGCACTTACAGTCACACTGTCAACGAAACAGGTTGTAGGTTCGACCCACAATTTAAATATCCATGGCATTACTTAATTTATTTTGAATATTTTTTGGATAAATAAGTAAAATATTATACGAATCTTCCAACGTTTTGCTTTAAGTACTATGCGCAATTCAATTATGTTTCAGCATTCATTTGCATTCAGACGGTTGATTCCATTTTTTAAATATTTTAAGCTCATGCTACTACCACTATTCAATTATGAAAATTATGACATTGACGTTTTATGAACATTTATAATTCATTTCTTCAATTGTGGCATTTCAAACGTGCCAGTTGAGCGCAGTTCACTTCGCCAATGTCACTTTGCCTTGGAATAGATCATTACAAAAGAAATAATACTAACTGTACACAATAATATAACATTTTTAATGTTTTATCGTCCAACAGCAATTCTCTATATCGCTTATTGCACAGTTTTATTGCATTTTCCGTTTTTAACTGTAACTGGTATTTTATCGTCAGCAGCACGACAGTTCGCTCCTCGTAGACAATGCGGTAACTTTTTACAGATTATGTTTAAGTAAATCATTTTCTTGAGGAAATTTTCAGCGAATTCAGTTAACAGTTTTCAAGAATATCCATTTTTCACGTTAAAACTGGTAGCTCTACTATCTTCTCGTTAGTAAGAATGTGGATATTTTTAATTTTCTGCTTTAGCTTCACTTTGTATATAGCGCGTAGCATAGTAGGGGACCTGGAAATGTGCCACACTTCCTCACTTTTTGCTATACTTAATTCCACTCATTGCCTCATTACTAGATCAAGGGAATGAAAATATTAAATATTATATTCCATTTGGTTGGAATCGAACTCTCTAAATTCGTAAGTCGAAAAATCGTATTGCCGTTCACCACTTTTCGCATTTTCATTGCAATCTTTATTTTAGCATGATTGTTAAAGGGTAAGGAGTCACATAAATGTTGACACGAAAACACTTAGTGAGGTTACCCCCTACCCCTGCTATATACAACGTGAAGCTAAAAAATTAGAAAAATTTAATGCAAAATGCGATCCTGCGTAGTATTAGTAAAGTACTCTGGTTTATCACCAATAAGGAAATATAGCGGATTTCATCTCGAGATGACTACAGTAAAAGTACGCAGTTCCATAAATACATACCGGAACAGGACTTAATTATCAAATTTAACAATGTTACAAACACAAAATATACAGTACTAATGCGATTATAAGAATTGGACTTAAATGATTAATAATTGTAAAAATCAAACATCTCAATAATCGCGTCTCACTGCTTTAACTCCATATGATATTAGTGAGACTTCATTCATTAGGCCCCCTGGAAGCATAACTAATATATAATATTCTTAGTACTATCGCCAGTTGCATTTCATCCTAATTCATCAATGTCATATCTCATATAAACAGGCAGTACAGATTCACAGTCGTTTGTTTCATTGAAATATAGTAAAATCGTACTAATTTTAGCAATATTCCAACAAAGCTTAAATTCTTTTTTTCTTTTACGCTTCACGCTGTACTCCGTATGACAGGGAAAGTAGAAGGAACTTGGGAACCTAGTGTTGAGACACTCCGATTCGTCTCACTTAAGAAAAATAAGCTCTTTACTCCATGTATTTTACATTTAATATCAACATGTTTCGTAAGCGCTAGTTAAACTGGAGTAAGTACTCAAAGTTACTCATAATTAGTCAGGTCATAAGATCTGTCACACAATAGAAACTTTTCAATTATAGAATGCTGGCCACAAAAATGTTTCTTAAATTTGAATTTAGAATCTTTTGCGAAAATAAGAATGTATTTTTTTTCATATTTGGCGTATTCTTAAATATGGAGTGAACGCTTATAGAATACTGTGTCGCGGTTATCGCGCTACATCGATGTGGTTACGCGCCAACTCAGATTTTTGGTATACTAATAAAATTGAATTTATCCAATAGATTTATTTATCGTACCATCAAAAGGTAAAATGAGGACTCAAGTTTGGAAAATAGAAAAAGAAGTGGTCGTCCTCGCTCTATTAGGATGCCAGTAGTGATAAAAGCTGTGAAGGCGCGAATCCAAAGAAATCCCATACGCAAGCAGAAACTGTTAGCCCTTCAAATGGGATTAAGCAGAACCACGGTCAAAAAGGTGTTGAATGAAGACCTAGGGCTACGAGCCTATCGCATAAAAACAGGACATCGTTTAGATGCGTTTCTAATAGACACGAGAATGAAGAGATCCCGCGTTTTGTTGAAGCGGTACGCGGGAGAAAAGCATCGTCAAATTCTCTTTTCGGAAGAAAAAAAATTTACCGTGGAGGAGAGCTACAATAAACAAAATGATAAGCACGCGCACAGCAGTGAAGAGGCCAGCAACCGTATTTCACGTGTCCAGCGAGCTCATTTTCCATCCTCACTCATGGTTTGGTTAGGAATCTCATATTGGGACTTAACTGAGGTACATTTGTGTGAGAAAGGCGTAAAAACAAATGCGATTGTGTATCAAAATACAGTCCTCGCAAACCTTGTGGTACCAGTTTCTCATACAATGATCAATAACAGACCCTGGATATTCCAGCAAGATTCTGCACCAGTTTATAGAGCGAAAAGCACGCAAGACTGGCTAGCCTATTGACTTCATCCGGCCCTCCTCCAGTCCAGACCTTGATCAAAGCAGCTGCCGATATTGACATGGACCTCGTGCGTGCTGCTATAGACGACTGGCCGCGCAGCTTGAAGGCCTGTGTACAAAATAGCGGACCTCATTTTAAATAATAGTAATTAAAAGAAGAATCCATGTTTTATTACGTTTCTTTTGATATATAAATGTTTATTCTAAAAACAAACATGTCTCAATTATTTCACGATAAAAATGTGACAAGACGTACGACCCGACTAGGTATATTTATACTATTGATATTAAATGATTTCATGTAATTAGTATAGTTATGTAATATATGTCACAAAAATCATTTAAAGCTTTTAATTCTGGATGCAACTAATCTACTCTATTAGTGATTAACTTGTACTGTATTATATTAACAAAATAAATAGATAAGGCTCCAGGAAAAAGGCCTAAGATTGAAACAAAAAGAAAAGTAAAGTTTCATCTAAAACAATTAAGTAGTTTTTGCGTGAAACTATAACAAACATCCATCCTCACAGATTTCTCGTTTATATTACTAGAATATAAACTTTCCTATGAGTTCTTTTCATCAACAATTACTTTAAATAATTTTACATAAAATATCATTACGTAAATCAGATAATTTTAATATGAATTTGAATTAAATTTTCTTTGATAGAAATTCAAAGCAGCTACAACGTCGACAAATACTGTACAATGTTTTTAAAGTTTATAAAAATCCTGGCATGGTTTAATCTTTTGCATGAAACACACTGAATATGCATAATGTAACTCAGCGTTCGTAATTACTACTCTAACATCATATGATAATGCTATCTTTTTATTAATATTTTTTTAGTAGTATTATAACGAAAATTATAATGAGCTATTTAAATAGCTTTTAATTAACAATGTATTAGGTTAAATAGATATAATATCATTTTTCTCGCTCTGTTCAACTAAATCACACAAATGCCTCAATAATTCAGCAGAAAGTGGGAAATGGAAGTGCCTTAACGGGTGCAGAGCTAACAATAATATAATTTCTAGGTATATAGAAAACGGAATACAGTGCAAAGTTAAAAATTAAACAAATTTAAGCTATATCTCTCGTAGTAAGCAGACTTGACAGAGAGGGCATATGATGTCAGAAGTATTTGACTTTCCTTCCGAAGTGCCGGAGTTCTTCACTTTCGGTCCGAATCCCAATATACTTTTTATTTTATTTGATTACTTACATCACTAATTACTTATTGATAAAATTAAGTATCAACACTTGTTTGTTTCTACAATTTTTTTTTGAAGATATCGTGGTTCCCAAAAGACGCGGTAGTTAAGGGTCCGATACGCCCTTGAAGATATTTTATATTTCACAGTTCCAGGTCTAAAATAATCGGAAAGTATCCGTAAATACTTATTTATTAACACTAAATTCTCTCTGCGAATGCCGCTATTGGTGGCAGCTGTGCGAATCGAAAAAGCCCGACTAAACCTAAAAATTCAACGCAGGGTCAATTAGTTTCATTTCCTTCTATTGACCGCAGCATTCAACGTTCGAAAGAAGTCAAACAAGTAGAACAGACGTTTATTGCGTTTGTTAATTTTTTTGACTTTTTTGCCGAAGAAAATTTTATAGAAGATATTTGAACAATTAATTCGATATTTCATATAATATATAGATAACTGTGGAAAAAATGTAGCTTCACGCTTAGAGGATCTAGTAGTTACAGTTCTCCCATTTTCTGCGCAATTTCTGAGATATTGTGAATTCAGTAAAGTAGACCGACACCACCGTGAAATAAAAATAATTAAAAATCAAACACATTTCCCTGAATACTATTGAACCCACAGCATGATGCAGTCCCACTGCGGTACGATAGCATCTACTACGCATAAATAAAAAAAACATATAAACTTATATAATTATTATCACCCTAAACATATTAACTATAACTATAACATATTACTATTATAACTGTATTTAAGCCTGATATTCAAGTGACAGAACGCCAGAACATGCCACGATATTGTAGTACTTTCAGTGTAAACTAAGTATTTCCTTTGACATTAAAATCGTTAAGCTCTTAAATAAGTCTTGATCACTTTAAATTTATTGTCATTCTCTTCATTAATTATCTGCATCCTTTTAGGTTTCTACCAATATTACACAGCATTTTAATGATAGCTTTATTTCATTACAAGATACTTACTTTTTAGAGGGCTCCTAAAGAGACCTTGTCCATTTTAATTGAAAATGAGAAGAGACATCAAGATTTGACGAAGAGACATTAAGATTTGCCAAAATAATTTTAATATTATTTAAATATGTAGAACATTTCTGAATTCATAGATCGTTTATATAAATTAGATTACATACTGTAATACAATACTTAATAATTAAGCTATAGAAACTTGATTGGTCTTTGCATAATTTTATAGCTTAACAATTTATTTCTGTGTTTGTTGCCCTTGAAAATAAAATCAATAAAAAATACGTCAGAAGATTTATTTTTCACTGTCGATTCTGTTTCATTGTGGGTTTTACTAATCAAGACCGCTTAAGTAAACTAAAGATACAAATACCTATATATACATATATATCGTTCTTTTTGTTTCACTCAATATAGTTACTATTTTTTTTGTAAGCGTCCGTCGTTAAGACGCAGTGTTTTAAAAACTAGGGAATGCGTTGCGAAGAGAGTGTATAATAAGTATTTTCCTTATGCGTATCCTATTAACTACGGGATAGAGCGTGAAGTAAATAATAAAAATAACCGTTTTTTTTCTAATTCTTCAACTAGGTAGTAGCATAGGAAAACGGTGTAAAACCAATCACTAAAAAATTATGTAATGTAAATTTAAAATTCTAACATTCTAATAGAAGCAAACGGAATTAAAAATTAATGAACGTTAAATCTAATTAAATGTTATGCATACGAGATTGTAACCAGGCAATGACAATTCATTATATTCAATTAGCGGTTGTCATTGACGTCACGTGATTAATGATTACGTTCGTGATGTACTTAATATATTAATTTGTCAACATTTAAATAAAATAGAATATTTGAATTAGAGACATAAAACATATATTTAAATGTCTTGTAAAAACGCTGAAAAGATTTAGAGACAGTAACTTGATAAGCGAAAAACAACGCCGCTTTTACCAAGTGGGGTCTAATTTTAAGCCGTCATCCTTTTAGTCAGACGTCCTTGCGATAAGATTGTCACATTTTATAAGTAAAATATTCAAAAACATGAATAGTATAATTAAATGGTCTCCTTACGTAAATCTGATTAGAATAACATGTATTTCACATACAATCCGTCTAATTGAACTGCTAATTTGTGCAAAGCGTTTAAACGATTCTCACAATAGCTGCTCCTATGATATGCACTCTGAAGGAACGTATTAATACTACATCCATTCTGTTGGTAATATTAGTCTATACGATTACTTATTTAATACATTTAATTAACTTTTTTTTCTATGTTTAGTATATGTTTTCAGCGCATTTCAATTGATTTCTAATAAAAGTTTTATCAAACGTCAGGGTGACCCAAAGTATTATCCAAATATCCATTAATAAATAATTACTTTAAAAATACCAGCCATATTCGTGTAAGTAAGCTAACTTTGAGCTTTGCCCTGTGCGTAGGTGGATGTATACCACAAAAACTACAAATCCTTACAAGATTTGTAGTTTCGGTGGTATATGTCTATTATTTACAATAATAAAATATTTTATACCATTAATTTCATTATGTCACTAGCTAAAAATATCGTATACTTGGTTTGTTAATTAAAGGGTTTGACGTTACGACGATTTTTTTTACATTTATCACAACTTGAAATGAAATATACGGGTCTGAATTATTAAAATAATTTAGTCTTTAATATTTGACTCGGACTAAGTTTCATTTACACTCTGCTAGATATATATAGAGTAACTTGTCTCAATGCTCACTCTGTGTCACTCATAAAACACATACCTAAAAAATATCGTCCATACTTTTGATACATTACAAAAAAACATCATAAGCCCAACCAAAAGCCTACCATATCTGGTTGAGTAAGCATATTTAGCTCATGATCCCGATAACAGTTCTGCAGGTTCATAAATTTTATACGATGAAAAATGAACGCTCTGTCCACTTATCGCTGTCATGGCGGGCTCCAACTAAAGTTTTATCCCATAATACGACTAAAACCCACGTGAATATGGCGACTGTTTACTTTCGTAAAAAGTTTAGTTAAAGCATATTTATATGTAGCAAGTTTTAAAATTGAAAATCTGTATACTCGAATGAAGTTAATTATTATTACTCATAATATGTTTTCATCATATTAATATTGATACATTAAAAGACAACATCCAGCCCCAGCACCAGCGATATTGTGTAGAAATTGCTAACTCCTATCGCTTAATTTTTATTAAATAAAAGTTTAGTTTTTTAAGTAAATGATGAATTGATAATATTTTTTTAAGTACTAGATTCCACTCATAACTAGACCTGTCTCCATTAACATTATGTATATTATATACATAATTATATTATATAATGTGTACATGTTTTGTTACTATAATGGCACGTAATTATTTTAAGATCTTTTTACCTAGTATATTGACAGAAGTTGGCCGCATACAATACCTTCAAAAAATATAATTCTTTACTCGTATATATCGTTAAGGACTAATAGCTATATTATAAAAAAAATCGAAGTTCACCATTTTCCACACAAAACTGGATAGATTTTGTGTGGAAAATGATGAACAGACAGATACAACCAATTTCCAAAAATATGATATGGCTTTTATTACTTGGGCAAAGACATCAAGAAGTTTTGTTCATTCAGAAATTCATTAGTGAATTTAATGAACTGTAATTTCTTTTATCGTTCATCCAGAATTCACTCTGGTAACAAGGCTAAGCGCGGTGTTGAGTTCCGTCACTCAACACGCAATACCTTTGATTCGACAGGAAGTGGTGAACGAAACGGAGTGTCTTAACATTAGGTTCTAGGTTATACATTTAAAATGAGGAAAAGAAGTCCTACATTGCAACTCGTAAGATAAACAAACTATATCTACTGTTAGACGAATAATATTGAGCTTATAACAAATTTTAAACCAATGCTGCTACAATAGAGGGATTGGGCTCAATTTCGTATTCGGCTGAAATATATTTTTTCTTTCTTCGCACTGGCAATCAGACGTCGTGACCTTATGACGTTGAGTTCCGCCATTTTACAAGCAATGTAATGAAAATTCAGTGGTCCGTGTGGAACGGATTTCTAT
>DWMZ01001893.1:0-15218 GCA_018249855.1 Eueides tales michaeli | reverse complement strand
TATATATATATATATATATATATATATATATATATATATATATATATATATATATATATATATATATATATATATATATATATATATATATATATATATATATATATATATATATATACACATATTTGTAAATAATTTGTAAACATATTGTGAATTGATAAATATTTAAAGAACTAGGTTGTTTCATGTAATTGTATAGATGTCAAGTCTAAAATTGTTTATATGTGGCTAAGTCTAGTGTTTACGTGATTTTTTTTAATAATGGCTCATTTTATATTAAGAAAGTTTGTTATTTACTTAAAACATCACCAAAGATTAGATATGTTTTGTAATAAATTATGTTTGTATTGAATTTATTATGCTTATTTCCATTGGAAACGAGGTTTTTATGCTATTGTATTGATATTTTGACTTCCTGTTCTATATTGAGCGGCAGGTGTTGTTGTATATTATTTTCTCACGCAATTTTCTTATTGGACCAAGTAAACAAAAAAAACTTAACAAAATAATGGAATCATCCACAAGGATCTGAAACGGTATATACACGCGCACCTTTGGGGTGACAAGTTTTTGTGTGTATGTGGTACTATATCTGTGCAAACCATGTTATTATTTATCTACAAAACCACTAGTCCTATTTTAATTCGGTTTTCAGTTATGTGTGGTCTGTCGTGGCGCAGCGGCACAAGCGTGTGACCGTAACCGACAGGTTGTGGATTCGATCCCCACTCGAGAAAATGAAATATCTAATATTTTTAATTTCAATATTTTACGTTTTCATTTCTTCGCTCTGGTAACAAGGCAAAAAAAAGTATATTTCCGACTACCAATTAAATTGAACCTACAACCGTCCTTAAAATTGAATTCGTTACACAGATGCACAATGTCTAGTAAACGAGATGATTCGACCACAATTCCACCCTGTGAATGAGTATTTTCATTTCTTCGCTCTGGTAACGTAACGAAGTTATATCTAGAGAATTGGGTGAAAAAGTTGGGAACTGATTCTTTTAATATTTTATACTTCTGCCTAATGCTCTATTATAAGCGAAATCTTAAGTGCATCTAAAGAAAACATCATTTTTACTAAAAAAATACTCAGTATATCAAACTAGTGTAAATATAAATAGTATACACAAATAAATATAAATTTTCATCAACAAGAGAATTTACACCAACAATGCGCCAGGAAGTTTCCATTCGTTGTTAAAGTTATTCATATCTCATGACGTTTAGAAACTTCTGTGTATTGTACACTAAATATACTGTCCGCTTTGGACTTTATAACTATTCTATTAATATTTGGTTACTACCTCTTATGTGCGGCTTAGTTATCAAAGTAAAATGGAAATTATTGCGAATAGAATATGACAGAAATTTCGTCACAATGTCAGAATTTTTTGTGTTTGAATTGAGATTTTTTGTAAGTGTACGACTTTTAAGAGGTGTTTACATGCTCATTGGTGACGGTGAAATGTTTTTAATACAATGTGCGCGTAGTATTGAAAATGTCAATGATGTTCGAAAATTTACACTTGGACATGACGTGTTTAGACAGTGATTGAGGCGACATTAGTATAGTGTCACCAATCACCATAGATTTTTCAATTAGAGACACTTGATGTATACACTGAGTATACAGTGTGTGCAATGTATTATGATGGTCTGCTAACATAGCGACATTTTGCGTGTACACCAAACAAACTGTTGAGCTTTATAATATTAGTAAAAAGTGTCCAACGATGGTTATGAATTTGACTCACATTCTATGATAGTATTTATTAAAAATATTTTTAATTTAATTTCTGTTGCTATATATAACTTGTCTTATCTAAAATGGAGAGCGATCTTCTTTCCTTATTAAATTCTCTTTGTCGATCGAGCTAATAAAAGATGATTAAAATATTCACTAAACGTTCTATCCTTTCCTTTGATATACGTATTAGGTGGGTTGTACAAAGATTTGTATGCCATTTTGGACTTACAATATTAATGGGTATATGTAAATTCATTGTCATCAAAACTAAAGGCGTAACATAACATTATTATATATTTACAAATTTTAAGTCAATTTTAATACAGTACAATGAAAACTAGTTACATTTTAAGAAATAGAATAAAACAAACCCTGAATGTTAAGGAAAGTTTGCTAAATTAGAATAGTGTATACTGCCCAAAATTCGGTTAAACCGTTTCTGAGACTAGCGTGCAACAAAGCACAGATATTTGTTCCATTGTTAAAGGGCCCAAAATAATTATTTTTTCTCATATAATTTTCATATACAAACACCGATCGATCAGTTACGATTTTATATAGTATAGATTTTACTGTTTTTCAATTTTATTGGCTCAAGTGATTTTTTTGGATTTTTTTTGTGTACATTCCATAAAAATCTCGTTTCCTCTTTACACTTAAACGAAGCTATGTTAATAAATTGAAAAAAAACTGTTTAGTTTACATACTTTCATTATCTCTGTAATTATAACTAAAACTCAATTATTGTAATATAATAATTTAATTAAAAAAATTGAACAACTTAAATTCTTGTTGTTAAGTCGATCTCATCAGTTTTAGTATAAAATAAAGACTTCTGTCACGATTAATAAATAAAATACATATCACCTTATTCTAAGAAGTACTCTTATTATAAGTATATTAATGAAAATTGATGTAATGGAATTATTGTAATGTAACTTTGGGTCGTTCGTGTATTTTCAGCTTTTTTGTATGTATGAGACTACACATTCTCTCACACACGTCGCTCATCCGTTGGTTATTATAGAAAATAATGTTTTCTATGTATATTTATGAAATAATGGAAAATTATGCAAAATTTGCGTTATTTTGCAGGTTTATTTTTTAAATTTATTTGAAATGCATATTTGAAAAATAGCGGATTTTGATATTGATTAGTAATTTAAGTTTCATAGGTCATTTTAGTTTCATTAAAATATATTTTCACATTTTATTGATATATATTTATATATATTTGTTTGCCTTGGGTTGAAGCTAAGCAAACAATTGATTTCTATAATTAATCGTATAAAAAGTCCTCCAATGCACCGTTTTTACAATATGCGATTTAGAGGCAAATAACAATAATACATAAAGATCAAACTCATTGGCGCAATATGTATATTATACATATTTGTTTTTAATATATTTGTGAAAACCGCTTCAAACATAGCAAAGTCAAATCTAACATTAATATTTTAAGACTTTATACCAAAACGCGACACACAATACATTCAAAATAAATATAACGGAAAAAAATGTGCTTTATTCACACAATAATAGTTAGTTTATGAAGTATATACCCATTTTGGCCTAGACAGGAATTGACTTCGATGTATTCAAGGAACTCAGCTTATTTCTACGCACTATACGCACACGAGTACAAATAGAAATCTTGCCAAAGTAGTTTAAAATATGACTGTAAAGTATGTAGGTCCGGATGGTCGTGCGTCGTAAATTTCGTTCTCACTTACTTATAGTTAACTTGCACATTTATTTTTCATATAGAATGTAAGTTTTGGTCGGACAACTGCAATGGTATCGATAGGGATAGCAGGTTGAGTCGTTTGTAAGTTTTTCACGAAATCTGTGCGAATGAGAATATTGGCTTGTGTTTCTTGATTCGATTGTGTGAATCCAATAATAATATATAAGTTAAACTTTACTAGAGGCCGAGTCATGACGCACTTAACGCCACAAACGAAATATTTAATTTTTTTTTTTTGCTCTGGTAATAAGATAAAGCACTAGGTTGAGTTCTGCCACTCAGCATGCAGTCTTAAATTGGGATAGAGAAAAAATGTTATTAAATTTAGTACTTAGCTCGTACTAAACTATGTTTATTTTTACACAGCTATTGGACTATATATACAGTATAATTGAGATATTTATACCAACAGGTCACAATTTTGTCGCACAGAATTTCGAAAGTTGAGAAGCTATAAGCGCATTTTACTAACACATAAAATAGAATGTATATAATAAGTGAACAGATTAGGTTAATATTTTTATAAATCTGTCATTGTATATATTAGATGTCCTGGCTGACAGTGACCTGATCGTACTATTGCAGTTTTTTGAACATATATATATATATATATATATATATATATATATATATATATATATATATATATATATATATATATATATATATATATATATATATATATAATATACATACACATGTGTGTCACATTATTCGAAAATAGCCTTAAACTAAAACAAAATACTAGATGTGACTGTGGCTTTTAACGTAATCTAACGCTGAATTGGTAACGTAAAGTGATTGTACCTACCGTATAGAGGATTTTAGGCTCTAGTATGTCATAGCATAGCGTATTTACTAAGAAATCGTTGTTCTCGACTTTTTTGCTTAATATTTTGGACTCCTAGTGTAGAGAATATTAAAATATTCAATATTTCTATCGTAAATTTAACATAACACCAATTAGATTGTATCGAAAGAGCAATAAAAACGTAAGTCACCTCTGGTACAAATACAATATTCTATACGAGTATACATTGATATATAGGGTGTTCTTGTTATAGAAGTAGTTTATCTATTAACATTTTATTAAATTAAATGTGGCATCGATGTTAATTTAGTAACAGTAGTAAACAACGATAAATGTTGCGTTTTGTTTCAAAACTGTATATTAAATACAATATCAATTTTTTATTTTTGATATTTTAGGAAACGAACAATTTAGATAGGCACTTGAAGATACTACAAAACGAAGGTCGGGTCTGAGTTCCGCCGAAAAATACTATGGCTAAAGTCTAAATAAAGTATATAACATTAGGTCCCTTTGCCTACCCTGTTATGCGGAAATGTGTGATTTAGATTTTTTACTCAATGTTTACTATTTGATCCCAGTCGTGGCGCAAAGACACGTCAGTGTAAGTGTGCGACTGTAAACGCGACAGGTTTTAGGTACGAATTCTGCTTGAGCAAATTAAATATTTAATATTTTCATTTCCCTTCTCTAGTAACAATCGAAAGCACGGCGTCAAGTTCTGCCACTGAAGAGACAATGCGTACAGAATTCGGCGGAAAGCTCGGAACGGAAATATCTTAATAGGAACCGAGTTTCGATATGTTTCCAGATTTAATGACAGTTTCGGAATAAAATTGTCACATAACGTAGCTTAGCTGATGTATACTCGTAGAAACCTAATTCGTATTTTGCATATTTTGAATGTAAGTCACGCCTTCTCTACGTACAATTAAATGTATTAGTATTATTATCTATAAATGTTGCATTGTATAGTTAAAACGTACGAATCAACAAATCATTCTAAATTATTTCTAATAAAAATCTAGAATTTGTAGTTTTTTAACGTGGTATGTATTTTTTGTGCAATATTGTTGTTTAATATGGATGTTTGAATCTAAGAACTGCGTGCGTTATGAAATTTTATATTCTACCGCCCCTTTATAACGTCAATATATAAATGTATGGCTTGACCTGCGAGATAATGTTATTGCTTTCATCGATTATTCATTTAATTAATATAAATGACATAAGTCGCGTACTTTCATCGTCAGGTACCGACATAAGCCGATAAACATTCAATTTATATTGTTCTCTTCATATTCTCCTGTCTGATAATGGGGCTGAATTCTGATATTTGAGCTTAGTTTCCCAAAAACAGACAAAAAGTGGAGAATGCAAAGAATAATAATAGAATTTACCTATTATTCACGTAAATATAGTTATAAAAAAAACATTAAACATTTAATATGTTGAACTTAAGGATTTCGACAATACTTTCAAACATTTTATTTAAACTTGACAAGTAAAATTATTGTATAATTTATTGTATTGTTCTTGTCTATGCATTTTATGCTATGATGTAATAAAATTTATCTTAAATAAAAGTCAATTATATTCTTAAATTAACCAAATGAGAGACAATCTCATTCAACAACAAGTAGTACAAAGAATATATAAAATTTTCTTACAAAGTTATACTTATGGTTGTAGACATGTTGGAAATATTGCAATTTCCGTGTTATAATAACAATTTCCGTGTTGTAATAACAGTTCGAACGATCAATAATCATGCTAATTTCAATTTGACTCGGAGCAGAGGATATGTAGAAATCATAAATTTGTTTAAGCCGATGCTTTCCAATTTTGAGATGACGATCGTCCATCTAGAGTCAGACCCAGATACTTTAGGGAGGTCTGTTTTCAATCCTAGTATTATTGGCTTATAAACGGAAGGAGATTTTTAAGGATGTAATATAGACACGAGGTAGATTTAAAACACTTTGATTTGCAAAGCACCATCAGCAACTTTGATTTAACACCAACAATTGTGTTACATCCTTCCCAATTCCATTACATACCATGCCACGCTACAATGGTACATAGTAGCGTGCACCATTTCTGACAGAATTCTAATATTTTACTTGAACGTACCAAGGACTGCCTAAAAAACCCTCTCTGACGCTACTCCCGCTTCCACGGACCTCGCTAGAGTCCATGGAAAATTACATACCTTTTTCTATATAAAAATATCATTTATTTTTGTTCTACATAACTTCCTATTAATAACACGAGACAGCATAAGCACAGCAATGCGATGGTTTGGTTGCTATTTGTGACTTAGTCAACTTAAGACAGTGGATAATTAGATTTTTGGGTTTGTTATTATTAAAAATACGTACAACATTCCTACTCAAAAAGGCTTTGATCGTTTAGCATTATATATTCATGCTGATATAATTAGTCGAATCTTTACAAAGACAATATTTCAACTCTAGAACCACTAGAGAATATCAATAATCTCCTAAGCACTATTATGGTCTGATTAATTGATTAACACATTTAGACCAATCTAGTTCAAAATATAGGCAATACGATTTGAGGGGGTTTCTACAGGCGCGAGTTTGATACCCGCTTCGTCAAGATCGAAAAGTTCTAATTAATGCGCTTTAACAAGATTTCTCTTTCACTTAACTCACTTGAATTTGCATAATAAATAAAGTGATACATATTATATTTAGATTGCTTAGTATAAGGCGTAAACCATATTTTTTCATAGTGTTAATATAGATTGTAGATTGTTAACTGCCAATAATGTTTGTAGTTGTAACTGTTATAGTCAATTTTATCGTAACAAAAATCGACATAGATTAGGTCTAAAGTCATCCAAACCTGCACTGCCTTGCCTGTTTGAGATTTCGGCCATTGAGCCATAGGGGTGTAACTTACATAAATTTCTAACATAACACCAAGATAAGCTATGTTGAGTAGAATCTTCTTATGAATATGCCTTTTGTAGTGTAATAAACTTTACAATGAACAATAATGTCATTAATTTTTGTACTAACATTTATAATATTAGATACCTCATGCGGCCGCCATCGATTGGAAACGCCAATGTTTAACGCAAATTTAGTTAGTAATTTTAATGAAAAGCTCAAATTTCGATGAGTGGCATAATATGACCTATAGCGTGTAGACCTAGTGGTGTTAGTTAAGCGCATCCGGCGCACGACTGAGTAGTCACATTAGTATCTTACTGAGCTTATACATCCTGTAGACAAGGTACGGTACAATCACAATGTATTTGAATGCAATACAGTGGATATTTCTAGCCAGTATTGGTATTCATAATATTTTTTAAGTAAATTGTATAACGGTGCCGATTTCTTATTGTGAAACGAAATGAATTTTTGTAGCACAAAGGTTCACAAGACACAAGCGCGATACTGTAAAAATGACAGGTTGCAATTTTGATGCCCCACTCGAGGAAGTGAAATATTTAATATTTTTGTTTCTTCGTTTGGTAACGAGCTAAATCGCAACGTTGAGTATCGCTATTTAACATGCAATGCCCTCAGAAATTGGTCGGAAAGTGGGGAACGGAACGGAATGTCTTAACATTAGGTTCCCAAGTTCCCTCTTCCTATCATGCCATGTGCGGATACAGCGTGAAATATTATTTAGTAGTATAAATGAAATAATTGTGATTATTAATTAATCCACGTCTCTGAGTACGGCGCTGTTATACCTAAAAATGTATGCCTGTGTGTATGTTAAAATTATTTCTTTATCAATAATATCACTTGCTGTACAAATGATTAATGTTTAGAGATTTTGCAATTCGTTGTTATAATAAAATTAAAGTACAATATTATTATTATTATATCGACATCTATGATTATAACTGTTTCTTATATTGGAACGCTCTTGTTTAGAGATATTTGTTTATATCAATGTTTTATATGTTGACAATGAATACGTAGTTTTCGATACAAAGGAACTTATCGAAAATACTAATTTCTTTCATCGGCAAATATAAAAAACTGGGTGGGAAGTTTGAAAATGGCATAATAATTAGTAAATTATAGGTTTTTTGTACCAAAAAATCTTAATTTAATAGTTTTAACTGCTTTTATTATGTCATTTTAATAAACATTGCCTTGTAATTCGGACGCCATGAAATAAAATATCGTCTGCATAGAGTGTAAACCAGCTTAATCCATTTTTTGTCACTAAGCTCTCATTTTCCAATAGTATTTTTATGCTATTGAAAAAAGTAAAAACAAATATGCAATATTGAACTTTTTTTTATTTTTGATAGTAGCGATTACAAATTATTTATTGAAATTGTAAAAACTTTTTTTTATTTCCGTATACTAGTCAGTTTTTTTACAAATGTATAAAATGTAAACGTAGCTTTTTAAGCTGTTAGCAGATTTACAGTCTAAGCCGCCGATATTTAAACTATAATTACGTAATTGCATCCACCGTCAAGTGCTTGCTCATATTATAGTCGCTGTTCACGATATTATTTGTTACAATATGGAATAACTTAAATAATATTTCTTTTTAAATATAATGTATAATAATTTATTATTATTATTAAAGTGTTATTTTTTTATACGGTGTTATTTATTTTTTTCTTGTGTATAATTGTCTAATTGTGTAATGTTAAGTCGGTAGTGATATTTATTTATTTACTAAAGTTAATAGCGGTCTGTTAATAAATTATACATTATACATATATTATATGTATAATAAAGGTTGCATCGTAACGCATGTAATGCACTCTCGTAACACTAAATGTAAGTTAGACATTCTGTTTTATAAAAATTGGAATCGAAAATAAATAGATTCTGAAAGCGTGTTGTTTTATTTTTTACTGACTTTTAATAGATGTGAATCAAAATTGAGTATGACACAAGCCATGTGACAACACATTGTTGTTGTTGTTCTTTGTTTAGTGATTTTGTGCCCAAATGGCACGATCGGAACAAAAAATGAACTCAATTGTTCTGTTTGTGATGCCCCAAGCGTGCCAGTTACTCGACCAGCACGCTTGGAACTAATCGCTTCGTCCATGGTACGTTGTTTGGAAAACATAGAATAAAAAAGAGATCATATTTCATAACGGGAGAATAAATAGACTTAGGATGGGTGAAAAGAATGCGGGATGGGGAACCTTCCAGCCCTTATTCACACCGTGAATGGTCCCAGACCTTGATGTTCTAGTACAGGTGTACTTAGAAGGTACAATTATACTGGATGGTTACTTTATAAGTCTGCAGATTCAGACATATTACAAATTGTAGTGAAAATTCAAACCTCAAATACATTGGGTTAAATAATTCACTTGATTTTCTATAACCTATATCCTGTCTCGATGAATAGACTATCGAACGCATAAAAGATAATAAAATCCAAACATTCTATTATATCAATTTATTATATTAGTTGGCATCGATTTTTGTTTGCGTTCTGCTTAATGTGTTCATGAGCAGGCATCAGGTAACTGAAGATTTCTGAAAGACGCTTCCTCTTTAGACTTATCTTTTATGGTAATTGGTTCTAATATAATGCCTTACATCATATATTACTTCAGGTATATGTACATTAATTGTGATGAAAGATTTCTTTTGAAAAAAAATAGTGCCGACAAAACAATTAGGATATAAATGTCTAGTGAAAATATTCCATAAATGTATCTGTAGTTCAATAAATAAAGCCTCATTGTATATTTACATAATAAATTGTGTACTTATTATAATAACAACCATAATAAGTAAGAATATCAATATTTGGAACTCATATAAAAACAAGACACAGCTCAAATCGCTGAACCTAGTGTCTAAGCGCAGATATGTGTTTTGTAGAAAGGTAGCAATAAGACAGAAATTTTAAAAAATATATCGTCAAATTAGTAAAAAAATTGGAAAATTTATTGGCGACTAGCGACCTGCCTGTTTCGTCTCCTTGAATTAGAATTTTATTTACTTAACTTAACTTAACTTAGCTTCACGCTATATCCCTAGCGGGGTAGGCAGAGAGAACGGAGCGCCAAACGCTACGGTCTCGGCATAGGTACCTCTTTCGCCTCGTCCACTGTCATTAACCTCGTTCACACGTTTGTGCCTCTGCGCCACAACAGGCCTCAAAAAAAAGAACAAAAAAGGGTATAATAACTTTATGTATTACCATAAATTGGACGTGTATATTTCTATACAAATGTTTTCTTTATCATCCCTCAGTCCGCCTGCCATTTTCTTTTCGACGTCCGTAACATTTACTGATAAATACAATTCTAATGGAAACATCACGCAATTTCAGCTTCTGACAGTCATTGACATCTCTTTGAATGTATGCATGTAAATTGATTGCATTTTAGAAGTTTGCGTAAATAGGTGGATGACATAAATATGCTCATTTACAACAAATCGCCGACTGTAAAGCGGCTTAAACTAAAATGTGCGTATTTCTAATCAACTTTTTTTTATAGGACGAGTTGCAACTGGGAACTATACATACCAATATAAGAAAATCAAATAAAATAAATTCATAGTATTTTGGCAGGTACTTGGTAGCTTAGATACGTACCGTACATTGAATCTGGTTTGATGATAGAGCGAGGATCTGATTAGTGGGTCTTGTGAGGTTTACGAGAAAACTTGAAATTCAGTTCATATAATAATTTATAAGTCTTTGCGTTGAAAAGCATATTTTTCTTTTTTTCTTACTTACCTTTTTCCCAATTTTTAAGACTAGCTAAATGATTCATAAAGAAGTGGCTGGAAACAAAGGCTTTCGTTACCAAAGATACAAAAATGACGCAAGGGTGAATCGAATCTACAACCTTTCCATTACACGTAAACATAGCGTGAGCTGAAATTAACAAAATAAAAAATATAAATAACAACTTATTTAATATTAAATTGTATATATTTTTATCATACATTTAATTGAAAGTTAATTTTTCAAACAAAACGTGGTGTTGAGTTCCAAACAATGCCTCTAAAATTTCGTGGAAGTGCTTAGCGGACGTGTCATAATGGGAATGGAGTGGGGTTGTATGGGTTTAGTTACCCAACTATATACCAGAAACAGCTATAAATAAAATTTATGCCAGGAAGAACGTAAACGTAACGTAACTCTGCGTAACTCGTCGCCTCGTCCACTTTCATCATCCTCTTCGTACACGTCCTCCGGTGTGTCCTCATGTTTTTACCTGACCTTCCTCCAGTATCATCAATATTGAGTTCCAAAAGGTTAAATGAGGCCTTTCGCTACTCTTACCAAATAATTACATATGAATTCGTATGGAAAGAGAAGTACAAGTTACTATTTTCACCCGAATTCAAAACACTATGTATCGAGCACCGAAACTCTTAACAGAATGGAAAAATAGAAATTATTCATTCCCACACGTGGAGTATCGGCCCACAACCGGCATTGAAACAGATGCACGTCGTGGCCATAAACTTAGAATAATATAAATACAATAATTGAGTGTACTGTATGCTATTTTTAATATTTACATTAATAGTACATTTCTTACTTATTTCAGGCACCGCTTGAAGGGCGACGGTGATCAGCATTGCAATTTATTTAAATTAACAAACACATTAACGGTAATAAAAGGAGGCGTAGACCTCGCTTGACCTTAGAAAATACAGTATCTACGATACTGGGGAGGAAGTAAAAAACATGAGGACCCCCCGCCCAGGCATGTATGAAAAGGTTGATGACAGTGGACGAGGCGAAAGAGGTATGCCGAGACCGTAGCGTTTGGCGCTTCGTTCTCTTTGCCTGCCGTGGCGCAGTGGGACGTGGCGCAAGCGTGTGACTGTAACCGACAGGTTGTGGATTCGATCCCCACTCGAGGAAGTGAAATATTTACTATTTTCAATTTAAATACTTAATGTTTCATTTCTTCGCTCTGATAATTAGGCAAAGCGCGGCGTTGAGTTCCGCCACTCAACACGCAATGGTTCAAATTCGGCGGAAAGTGGGGAACGGAAGTGGTGGAACGAAGTATCTTAACACTAGGTTCCCGGGTTCCCTCTGCCTATCCTGCCTCGTGCGGGATACAGCTTGAAGATATAAAAATAAAATTGTAAGTAAGTAATAAGCACATTTCTAATGCTAGCATTTTGTAAATGTCAATCAAATTTCAAAGTACTTCAATTGATTTAGGGAATAATTATTTTAATACTACGCCGAGACAATTCAAGATTCTCGTTACGACGCCTCTCAATAATAAACATAGACGCGTTTTGATGGTACATATACAGATGCTTACAGATGCAATAGTCTTCATGTAAAATCTCAGTGAGAATTACAGTTCTCAATCAGAGAATCTGAGGATACAATGTAGTTTTGGATAAGCCGTTAAAAGGTGTGCCAAGATGTTTGTGCACTGTCCTATCTCAAAACGGTAAGATTGAATCCATTTATGCATTAGCTTTTAGTTTAGTATTTTTCTGCTAATAAACTAAAACTTTATATTTTAATAAGCTGGTTTTATAGTTTTTTTATTCAATTTATTCTTAATTCTGCTTGCTTTTGAATATTACCTATGCTGTTTCAGAATATTACCTCAAAGTCGGCGGAAAGTGGGGAACAGAAGCGGAACGGAAGTGGAACGGAATGTCTTAACACTAGGTTCCCGGATTCCCTCTGCCTACCCTGCCTCGTGCTGGATACAGCGTGAAGCTAAAAAAAAACCTATGCTGTTTTTTACACTTTTTGCAGTTGAAGTTTTAGAATTTACTTTGAAGTAAAAGATGGAGAATGTTGCGTACCTATTAAAAAGTGACTAAATTTTAGAGCAAATCACACACTTAATAGTCATTTTTAGAATAGTTGACAGCACAATAATATAATAAAATAGAGGTGGTCTGATGAAGACCAAAGGTCACAGACGAAATCCTGTGTTACTATAATTAGTATACTTTCGTTAAATATAATGTAGAATCATAACATTTGTTTTTTTAGATCTGTTGACATTTTTCTCTGGTGACGAGGACCTGGCGATCCAATTTGGAGGTAACTGATGAACACATAAATCTATCACCATCACCGTCACGCAATATGTACACATGCACTCTATTCCACACATAGCAGGATAGGCAGAGAAACTTGGATACCTAGTGCTCAGATATTCTGCACCCATCAAGGCACTTCCGTTACCAACTTTCGACTTCTATTGTCATAACAAAGGGTCAGTTTAAAAAAACAACTTCAAAATTTTAATGTAATTTCATCAAAATCGCTTGTATAGGTTATGCCACTTTAACAATGACTGCCTTTCAATATTACTGCCGGTAGTACATACAACAAATAGTCTAGTAAATGTTCAATATTCTCCCTACGGAGTAAATCTATGGTCCTGTTCAGAATATTCAGATTATTCTGTACCTACACGCAGTGCGGACAGCTGTAGCCTCTGGTAAGGCTTTTCAATTTTTAATTACTTTTAAGCACTTTTCGTGATAAATTGCAATAAAATAATGATTAATTATTAAACAGATTTATTGATAGCATGTTAGCTTTACGCTGTATACCGCATATAGCAGGATAACAGAGGAAACCCACCTGCGTGTTAAGTGGTGGAACTCAAGCCGGTGTTTTATTTTGTTATCAGAGCGAGAAAATATAATCTGATTAAATTCTCTGAGTAGGATTTGCATCCACAGCTGTCGTGTTTACAATCAGACTTTGCTACTGCGCTACAAACCAATCAAGGTAGTACCTACAATATTAAAATATTTTAAAAATTATTTTAATTAAAAGATCAAAATTAAGTTAAATATAAATTTTTGGCTCAATGTTTTTGTAAATCTTGTTAGAAGAATTTGTTTTTTTTCATGTGTTCAAAGAATAGGCATTGTATCTGCCTTTGCATTGCTAGATTAGTGAAATGAAAATGACCAAAAGATATTTTTATTCTAAACTAAAACCATCGATTTCGCAGTTCTATCTCTACACGCTTAATGTTTTAAATATTTTCTGTCATTACATAAATTTCATATACTTGTATATACAATTTAAAATATTGGAATTGTTTTTTGAAAGGCTAGCCAAGAAAATAACTACTTTGAAAGATGATCAGAAAACAACAAAAATTAAAAAAAAATACATACTTTAACGTTGATCTTTATAGTAAATAGATAAAATTTGTAAAGTATAGTATTGAAGTAAGTACAATTCTTTTATTAAATATGTGCTTATTCTAAGTACTACGATGTAAAATGTCATACAATGTAAATAATAAAGTGGTAAAAAAACAAATTTTGAAAGAAGCCTTTGACATGTTGAAATATAAAACGTATCAAGGAAATCGAATAACCAGTCTATTTGCGTTTCATTCGCTCGCGAAAAAAACTTTTAAACAAAATTGCACTGGCCTAAACTGTACTGGAATACTAGAGGATTTATAAAATGCAATGTTTATAGAAATTGTCAGGGAATAAATAAAATTGTATAGGTATATATAAAATTGTTAAACGCGTTAACACTTTGTAGGTACAATATTTTATTTGAATTGTTATCCATGTGATGCCTGTCGTGGCACAAGAGGAGCACAAGCGTGTAAACGGGTAGTGGATTCAACTTCTTTTCCAAGAAGTGAATTACTTAATATTTTCATTTCTTTGCTCTAGTAATAAGGCAAAGCGCGGCCTTGAGCCACTCAACACAGAATGCCTCCAATTCGGAGGAAAGTCAAAAAAGGAACGGAGTCTCTTGACACTAGGTTTTGTTTCGTTTTCATCTAGCCTGTTGTGCGTGGGATGCAGCGTGAAGATATATATATATATATATATATATATATATATATATATATATATATATATATATATATATATATATATATATATATATATATATATATATATATATATATATATATATATATATATATATAT
>DWMZ01001892.1:0-15222 GCA_018249855.1 Eueides tales michaeli | reverse complement strand
ATATATATATATATATATATATATATATATATATATATATATATATATATATATATATATATATATATATATATATATATATATATATATATATATATATATATATATATATATATATATTTATTTACACTATTTAATATGCTAACTACTTTTTTGTTCTAATAACATTATCGCTTTCAATACATTGAAAAATAAAATTTCAGATAAATGAATAACATAATATAGTGAAATTTTGTCAAACTTAACTATTTAAATTGACGTAACTTTTTTGTTTTTAACCAATTTGGATCAAACAAACACTAAATGTTGAAGGAACGTGGCCAAAATATAACAGTGAAAACACAAACGCCTCACAAAGACAAAAATTAGGTAATAAAATCTAGTTAACTAGGCTTTCTATGAATTACTGTGAATCTGATTTTAGGTATTTACATATTTCCTAAGTTTAAATCCTACTACATGTCCACACATTGTTATACAGATTTCAGTGTGATGTGTCGTGAAGCAAATCTAAACACATATCTTTTTAACTATTGTTATAATTATTAAATGTTTTTGTAGACAACGTGACACATTATCACGTTTCGTTAATATCACTGACTCTTTCTGTTTAATTGAGCGAAATGAACATTAAATTATAGTTTTTTCTCTTTATTCTGTTTTCAGAGTTCAGTAACGCAAAAAAGAATCTTTAAGGAATTATTCAAGATGGAGTCTGATCAAATCAAGAGTCTAACTGAAATTCTCTCTCTCTCTCTCTGCTTCACGCTGTATACTGCACATGGCAAGGTAAGCAGAGGGAACTTGGGAACCTAGTGTTAAGACACTGCGTTCCACTTCCGTTCCCCACTTTCCGCTGAATTTGAGGCATTGGGTGTTCAGTGGCCCAACGCCGCACTTTTCCTTGTTACCAGAGCGAAAAAATGAAACATTAAACATTTAAATTGAAAATATTGAATATTTCATTTCCTCGAAGGGGGATCGAACCCAGAACCTGACAAACTTAAAATAATATAAAATATCCCACGTGTCTACAATTTCATTGTACACAGAAAAAAACGGTCGTATTAAACGACTTTTGTCGTGATTTTTACAAAACTGCGTAATCAAAACTTCCAGATATATTCTCCGTAAAAGTAAAATAAATTTCATAAAAAAATAAGAACGAATAAAGAATGAACGAAGGTAATGAGTACAAATAAACTTTTTCAACTTTACTACAACTAAAAAAAACAGTCATGGTGCAGTATAGAATCGAAGGAATTCTATCGAAGAAGTGAATTATTTAATATTTTCTTTTGACAAAGCGCAGCGTTTAGTTCCACCTAAGACTCAATGCCTCCAGAATTCGATGAAAAGTGATAGCGGAATATGTTACCACTAGGTGCCCTCTGCCTTCAAGTCTGTATCAGTGAAGCTGCAGAAAATCTTTACTACTATTGATTCAAATTGATATGAAACCATCGATGATCGACTATGACTCCCGCTTGACTGTTTTGTTTCTATATTGAGCATTAACCTTCCGGCATTAGATCTTTATTTTTAATTAAGAACTTTTTACTGGACATCATATTATCATATTTGTATGTACTCATAGGTTTTATTTTGAAATATATGCTTAAGATATATATATATATATATATATATATATATATATATATATATATATATATATATATATATATATATATATATATATATATATATATATATATATATATATATATATATATATATATATATATATATCTCATATTCAATATAACGTGACACTGGTTAAGTGATTAAAGATCAACTGGCACGCTCGTACCGCACTTAGTTATTTCCAAGGTGTTACGTCGGGGCGAGGTCGCAGAAAAAAGTTAATTTAAATGTACTTCTTCATACTTCTACATACAACTAATATTTTTTATTCTCAAAAAAAGCGAAGATTTCTGTTAATGCCTACCTAAATACCGTAAATAGCCATCCAAATCAGCTATTTAAGATCAACAATTTCGGATATGCGTCACTCATTATTAGGCTTATCAATAACAATCATAATACAAACGGAACTTAAGATTTCCTCGATTATAAACTATTAATTTCCCAATGAATTTCAAATTAAATGTTTCAAAAGTATGAGCAATATAAAATTACAGATTTAGAGCTTTTTTTTCAAATTCACTGCTAAAAATATGTATTCATATTTCATGTTCCTTATATCTCTTACATGAGACATACAAATGGTCTTCTATGAAAAATAATGATTCTTCTAGGAAAATAAAACTGAAAAAATAATCAAATGCAATATAACTATAATGTGTTTACGGTCATTTGAATTGAACAGTGTTTGAATTCGTAATTTCTAAAATAAAAGTTTTTACTCACAATGCTTACATTGTTTTTTTCAGATTTACAGACAGGTAGGCAGAGAGGACTTGGGAACCTAGTTTTAAGACACTCCGTTTCCACCGGAATTGAGTCACAGCGTGTTGAGTGGCGAAACTTAACACCGCGCTCTGCCTTGTCACCAAAGCGACGAAATGATTAAAGATTTATTTGAAGATGTTAAATATTTGACTTCTTGGAGTGGAGATTGACCAACAAACTGGCGTTTACAGTCACACGTCAGATTTCACCATGATGATAAAAATTAATGAAAATAAGAAAATAATTGAGGCCTGTCGTGGCGCAGCGGCACAAGCGTGTGCTGTGGCTGTAGCCGACAGGTTCTGGGCTCCATCCCCTGTCGAGGAAATGAAATATTTAATATTTTCAATTTAAATATTTAATGTCTCATTTCTTCGCTCTGTTAATAAGCCAAAGCGCGGCGTTGATTTCCGCCACTCAACACACAAGGCCTCAAATTCGGCGGAAAGTGGGGAACGGAAGTGGAATAGAGAGCCTTACCACTAGGTTCCCGGGTTACCTCTGCCTACCCTGCCTTGTGCGGGATACAACGTGAATCTAAAAAAAAAAAGAAATAAATTAAATGAGGGGCAAATCATAACTTAGATTTTATTACACAGCTACCCTCCAAATCTAAAAAAGTTAAGAAAGTTGTGGAAAGACGTTAGTATGTTACCAAATTAATGATTTTATAACTGATGACACGCCTTGACAATGAAAGTCTATGTCAAAGGTATCATTGTCACTTAAATGTCAAACTGTTGTTACACGGGGCCGTGGGCGACGGTGATCACTCACCATCAGGTGACCCGTACGCTCGTTTGCCTTGTCTTTTCCATAAAAAAAAAATCTGTAAATAATTGATTAACAGTAACTTTAGTGGACCAATAAAAAGCTGTTTAAAGTTCAAAAAATTAAGCTTGTACCTTCTTATTTTGAATAAAATATTAGAATTTGAATCATACATATTTGTTAAGAAGAGGTATACCAAGACTGTAGCGATTGGTGCTCCGTCCTCTCTGCCTACCTGGCTAGGGTTACAGCGTGAACCTATGCTAAGTTAAGTTAGTTAATATTTATGAAATTAATATATTACACTAAAAAACCCAAACCGACTTTCTATAGATTCCAAGTTAAAGTTGTAAAGTAGATCAATCCACAACATACAACAGTATATAAGCAATTAGTTAGAAACCCACTTATAGACTCAATTGACTCATTGCAACCGTATCGTTCTGATAACAGCTGATAACAGACCACTCTGGTATAGCACGTGTCCGTCAACTGTTATTGTTTCATACTAAGACGGATCATTAAGGTTTTACCACCTATCAAGAAAAGTATGCACGAGGTCGGTGGATTTATATAGCAAATGCCTTCAGGCATTATTTCTCTCAGCATCACGTTGTATTACGCACATGGCATGGTAGGCAGAAAAAACATGGCAATATAGTGTAAAGACACTTTGTTCCGTTCGCCACTTTCCGTTGAAATTGAAGCATTACATGGTGAGTTGCGGAACTCAACGCCGCGCTTTGCCATTTTAACGCAACGATGAAATGAAAATATTTAATATTTTCTTTGAAAATATTAAATAATTCATTTCTTAGAGTGGGACTGAAATCCATAGCCCTATGCTCTTGGACCAGACAGGCCTAACAAACTAATAATAAGGAATAATAAAACATACGGGGTTTCTCAGGTTCACAATGTATCTCGCACATAGTAGGATAGACAGAGAGAACTTGCCAATCTAGTGATGAAATACTCCCTTCATCAAGATACTTTCTTTCTCCACTTTCCGCCGAATTTAAGGCATTGCCTGTTAAATGTCAAAACTCAATGCCGCGCTTTGGCTCATTGCTAATAGAGTGAAGTAATTAATATATTTCAGTTGATCGAATAAGGATCAAACTCACAACCTGTAGCGCTTACAATATACACCTGTACCACTATGCTACGACATGCCTCAAAACAAATATTGTTTAAAAAATAAGGTAAAACAAAATTACAGATATTTATACTAATTTACTAAATACAAGGTAAATGTGAAGGATAATTACAACAATTACCTGAAAACTATACTAGGATAAAAGACTTCTTCAATTATTTAAGTGGGAACAATTATCTTGTGGATATTTAATATTTTCCTTTATTAAAAGAAGCCTTTCCGGCACTTGTCACCTCAACTTTCCTGTCTATTTTTTTACTTTTTATTGTTATGTAGGTAGATTAAAAAAGTAAATTGAAAAAAAAAAAATTTCAGCTTCACGCTGTATCCCGCACATAGCGGGGTAGGAAATTATAGGATGTAGTGTTAAGACACCTTGTTCCACTGTTTAGTGGTGGAACTTAACGCCGTGCTTTGCCTTGTGACCAGGCGAAAAAATGAAAACATTAAATATTTAATTTGAAAATATAATTTTTTTCGTTTTCTCGATTGTGGATCTGCCCTAGCGCCGGGGTACAAGCAAGCAAGCTTTATGATATTGTTGGTTTTTAAGATTTATTCACATTTTCAATATAACTATATATATGAAGGTAGTCTACCTGTAGAGTCTGCAGTGTACTAAGCATAAGATTTTCTAACCATTACGTTTTATTTTAAAATACATTATTGTAAAATAAAACAAAATGGCTTTAGTTTCGATTCCCACTGGGTGGAATGTGTTATTTTTATTACTTCGTTAAGACAAAACCTTGCGTTAAACTCCGCCATTCAACATGAAATGAAAATTCATATATGGATTTTCTGTTCACCATTTTTTTTGACCAACACATTTTTAATACAGCTGAAACTTTTTTGCGGGTTCTATATCGAAAAAGAAAAAATACCTCATTTTCAAAAAATCATAACTCTGATTCTTTTCAAATCAGAGTTACCTTTTTTTTCATTTTAAAGATAAAAGAGAGAACTTCAAGAAAAACAATTGAAATATTTGAATCAATTTTTAACCGCGGCCCCCAAAATGTTATGATTTTTTTAATACAACTATTATCTACTGATACTAAAATCGTATTTCCCGTCAAATTTTCTACACAAAATGTGTTTTTTATTAATAGAGAAATCATTTTTACTACTAAATTTAAAAACGTATAAAAATATACACCAACTCGGCCATTCATTTGAACGAATGGCTTAGTTGATCAAAGCGCTTAGACGGTTTCCAAGAGAGTCGGGTTCAAATTCTGCTTCGTTCAAATTTTTATACACTTTAAAAATAGTAAAAATCATTATTACTATTCAAAGTCATCACTATCGCGTGAGTATCTCTGCACGCCACATTTTCTTACCCCACATCGTTTTTTTCATTAACATTTACTATTGTTTAACAATTTATCGAGTACAATTTATTATTAACAAAATTTTGTTAATATTAAAAAAAAAAATTTAAGAACAAAAATGTTTCTATATATAATCTGATGAATCACCTAAAATAGTTTATTTATTTATCTTTTTTGTCTTTAAAACTAAAAAAAATTCCAGATATACATAAATTTGTGAAAATGAGTACACAAGTCTCTCAAATTTTCGACCTCTTTTTTAAAAAAAAAGTCCCCGAATGCGTATATCTTTTCATTTTCGGTATATAACCCTTAAAAAAAGTGTTAAGCAAAATTAAAAATGTGTGAATCAGATTTTGCCTAAATCTGTACACTTTGTAAAAGCCAATTATATATACGCGATTACATAGCTTTTCGACATTTCTATTTCTATATATCAAGAAGTTATCTGTTTCTTTATCTTTGAAGAAAATGTTATTTGTGCTTCTTTTTGCGGTCGTATTTACCTATAATAGTAGGTATTAAAAGCATATTGTGCCACTGTCTTTAAACAAAAACTCATAAACACAGTCAAAGTCACTCAGTTTCACGCTGTATCCCGCATGGCAGCGTAGGCAGAGAGAACTTGTGAACGTAGTGTTAAGACACTTCGTTCCACTTCCGTTTCCCATTTTCCGCCGAATTTGAGGCTAAGCGTGTTGAGTGGCGAAACTCAACGCCATGTTTTGCATTGACACCAGAGCGAAGAAATGAAAACATTAAATGTTTAAATGACCATGAAAATATTAAATATTCCATTTCCTCGAGTGGGGATCGCTCACTCTTGTGCCGCTGCGCCACGACAGGCCTCAACAGTTATAGTAAATTTTAAAATTAGGTTTTTATAAAATATATATTTTTCGTAAATTTTTAAATAAACAATGTCATGTAACATATATTATGTATTATATACTTGCTATATAGAAATCTGTACATTTGAACAAAACCGGTCAAGTGCAATTTACATTAGCACGCCGAGGCTTCCGTAAAAATTGTTTTTTTTTTAGCTTCACGCTGTATCCCGCACATGACAGCGTAAAAATTTTAGGGTTGATAATCAACGGAAAGAACACACAATAAAAGTTTATAAGCATATCTATGCACTAATTTTGTTTTCTATTTAAGTACAAAAATAAATGAAAACTTACTTCTAGCCAAATTGTATAATTGTAGCACTACACGTATGTAATTAGTACGGAAAACACTCAGATACTCTTTAGGTTTTCACTACGCGGCCAATCAAAAAAAATCTTAATACCAAAACAAAAAAAATCAACATTTTTGTCCATCTGTCTTTCTCTTGGTCCAGGCTAATCTACAAAGATAGAGAGGGTCGTATAACATCATATAAGGCTACTTTTATCTCAAAATTCTTGTGGAAACGGAATGATAGCTGTGAAATAATATTTTTTTTCTTTTAATACGACCATTCTAGTGTATAATAAATACGTATATATTAAAACATTCTTTTTAATAGTGACTGTACTCAATGTTTCATTTTTCTTTAGGTAGTGGATTCGATCCACATTCAAGAAAATGAAATATTTAATATCTTCAAATTAAATATATAATGTTTTCATTTCTTCGCTCTGGAAACAAGACAAAACACGGCGTTAAGTTTCACCACTCAACACGTAATGCCTCAAATTCGACGGTCGAATTTGAGGTTGACCTTAACCAATGCGCGGAACACAGCGTACAGCTGAGTCAACTATAAAGATTGGTGGTTGTAAGTTCGATTCCCACCCATTGAAATGAAACGTTTCCATTGTCATAAGACAAAACGTGACTTTGAAGTCCACCAATGAACAAAAACCCTTGGCAATACATACTCTCCTTTATTAGATCGCTTGCTTCCTTATTTCTCTATTCCTTAAACCTAGCATATAACAACCTTGGCCATGAAACGATAGCGTTTTAAAAGTAATTACAATAATTTACATAATTAAAAATTAATTTATTATAATTTACAGTATTGACTGATTAATACAATTACTCTATCCTTGTATAAGGCAATTACAATTTGTCTAAACATACCTATAGTCTAATCGCGTTTCGCCTAGTGGTCGATCTCTCTGCTCTCTGCGTTTCGTTTATTTAACAAACATTATTTGTTAGATGAGGAGAGTCAAAGAATATGTACTTGTATAATAGCAACAAGGAAAAAAAATATATAAAAACTTTCATATAAATTAGCAAGATGTATGATAAATTAATAAAACTCACATATTTTATGTATATAGTGTATATCTTTTATTTGCCCCTTTTATGTTATTTATTCTCAAATCGTGTATCATAGAGTAATTAGAAATGGACCAAATATCTTATTGTTAATAACTTTCGCTTTGATTACGCTAGTCCTTACGCTATTTTCTAATATTTCAATTATTCATTTTCATGTTCATTTAAAGGTAAAAAAAAACTAAATATGAGGCCTGTTGTAGCGCAGGAGCACAAGTGTGTGGCTGTAAACGAGACAGATTGTGGACTCGATCCCCACTGGAGGAAATTAAATGTTTAATATTTTCAAATAGAATATTTAATATTTTCATATCTTCCCTTTGGCTCCAAGGTACGGCAAGGCGCGGCGTTAAGTTCCGCAATTTAAATCGGCGGAAAGTGGATAATGGAACTGAGCGTCTTAACACTAGGTTCCCAAGTTTCCTTTGCATACTTTGCCATGTGCGAAGCTGAATTTGATACAGCGTGAAGCTGAAACAATATATATGTTGTTATCAAGGTTTTCTTTGATAACGCTAGTCCTTAAACTATTTTCTCATTTATTTCTAAGTTTTCTAGTTTTCAATTAAAAAATAACAAAAAAAAATTACCAACCTTCGTTAAAACACGCGACACAGTTTAATTAATTATTAGATAAGTAATTAGACAGTGTCGCTAAATGAATGGGACCAACTAAGTTAAAATTGTCATAATTGATAAAGTTATCAACATAATTTTCTATATATTGAGCGTTACGAATTCAAATCTCATAGAAATAATTCAAATCTCATAGAAATATTTAACATACATATATTATTACTATAAATTTGTTAACTCTACCACAAAATAGGCCTATGGAAAGTATCGTATAAGTTATAGGCAGCGTAATTCGCTGCCTATAACTACACATATAACATACAAAATACAGCAAAAATAAAATACAGATGCTCGTATTTTTTGATTACGTGTATTTAGAAGATTTTTTTTTCTATATTTCGTTAACCTGGATGTTTAATATTAGCGTCATTTGATACCTCCATACGATCTCAAGATAAATGATCTAAACAGACGGACAGATGGACAAACGTTCTGTTTTTATCTTTTCATGTAAGGAATTCTAAACAGTAATAATTACACACACACATGTTATTATAGAGATGCATTAATAGTCGTGTGGACATAGCACGGCGTTTAGTTCCACCACAATTTACTATGTCTTGAAATTTTAAAAAGCGGAAAATGGAGTCTTGACACCAGGTTCCCAAGTATCCCCTCTCTACCCTGCTATTTAAAAAAAATAGAAAAAAAAATTAACCTAAAGTAAAGAATCTACTCGATTTATTCGTCAGATGTTATAAAGGGACTTTTTTAACTTAAATGGCCTCAAGGCTGCATTTAAATCAGTATTCTCAACACTGTACAAACATTTTCCTCTTTACAAAGGGAGTTTACTGTGGCTTATAAATCAATAAGTTCATTGAACTTATAAGGTTTTAATAATATTGTACTTTCGCATAAATCAGATCTATACTAAAATTGAAGAGTTTGTTTGGTTAACACACTGATCTCAGGAACTCTTAGTATAAATAAAACACAAAATGTGTTAAGCAGACCGCTAATCGAATAAGGCTGTGTAAGTTAATAACGTAAATCATTTCAGTATAACTTGTTGTACTTCGTTGAAGGGCAGAATGAGAATATTAAATTGAAAATATAAAATATTTCTTTTCCTCGAGTTGGTATCTAACCCACAACCTATCGAATTTAGAGTCACATGCTTGTGGGCACTGCGCCACGACAGGCTTCAAAATCTATGAATTATATTTATATATTTTTAATTTCCACGGTTATGTGTGTGTGTCGGTGTGTATTTGCAATGAAAAACGAAGGGCTAGCTAAAGATTACTTTCTTACACTGCTATAATGGAAGTAAAGATAAAAGTGACACAATTGTAATATAGTCTGTAGTCTATATACTTAGAAGTAGAGGTTATACTAAGAAGTGAGGTTGTTATTACACAGAATACAGAATCAAAAATTTGAAAGCTTTCACGCGAAACTACTGAACAGTTTGCGATGAAACTTTCGAGTAATAAAGCTTATACAACAAAAGTATACATAGGATACAAAAAATGTAAATATTTTATATGATTTTTCTATGACTAAATAAAATAGGTTTAAGTGGGTGATTCGCCGCATATATTAATTTTGACACGGCCATAGCGCAGTCAAGGCACGATTCTGATCTATGTTTATAGCACAGGTAATTTCCCGGTTCGAGTAGACAAGGTGCGCAATCAAGTTTCGGTTTTCCCATAACGTTCATTTAATAGGAAGAAATTATAAATAAGTTTATAAAGTAACAGCTCTCGAGTCTCTCATGTGTCACATGTTTAACTCTTCCTATTTCTATTTCATCATATTAAAACGATTGTAAACGAGGCAAAGCGCGGCGTTGAGATCCGCCACACAACACACAATGCCTCTACAATTCAGTGGAAAATTCGGGACGGAAGTGTCTCAAGGGGACGAAGTGTTTTGACACCAGGTTCCCTGGTACCCTCTGCGTTCCCCACATATAAAATGTGAAATAAGATGTAATTTTTTTTAATTTAATATTGATTTGTTAAATATTAAAAATTGTAAGTAAATATTTACATAATAACAAAAATCGAAAGCACGATAGAATCTACAAAAAAAATAATCAAAATAAATAATTACGTATGTTTCAAGTTAAAACACTTTCATTCTTAGTAAATGATAAAGTGCATTGACATTAGGTTAATGCACCCATCTTCAAATAAAATCTTTTGATAATAGAGATATCTATTATATGTATGTAGTAATTAGCTTGTGGCTTGCCGTATTGGTTGTGGGTTAAAATTTAAAACAAATAAGATATTCTAATAAATTTCGATTAAAAAAAAAGCGCTATCTCGTTTTGGCAAAGTGTTAGTAACTCATAAACTGTTAATCCAATTTTCATAAAACCACCGCGATGAATAAGGCTTCCGATTAAAAACCACACCCCAATTGGTTCAGTAAACAAGCAGTGTGTAAATTTGTGAACACATATACACACATACACATACAGGCACAAATACACACAGACAGACAGACACATACACTGAAAGATATACATACACATATTCATACAGCCAAATACACATACAAACAGATAGACACATTTCCACACAGACAGAGACACATACACACACACAGACACAAATACACACACAGACAGACACACTTACACACAGCCAGACACATATAAACACAGACAGACACACTTACACACAGACAGACACACATACACACACAGACAGACACACTTACACACAGACAGACACACTTAAACACAGACAGACACACATACACAAGGACACACATGCACAGACAGACACATATACACACAGCCAGATACAAATTAACACAGACGGACACACAGGTCAAATATATAAACCCCGTTTTACGTCTTAAAACAATGTCGTGCCACAGTGGCACAGCGATAATACTTAATACACACACACAGACACAAATACACACACAGACAGACACACTTACACACAGCCAGACACATATAAACACAGACAGACACACTTACACACAGACAGACACACATAAACACACAGACAGACACACTTACACACAGACAGACACACTTAAACACAGACAGACACACATACACAGACAGACACACATACACCGACAGACACATATACACACAGCCAGATACAAATTAACACAGACGGACACACAGGTCAAATATATAAACCCCGTTTTACGTCTTAAAACAATGTCGTGGCACATTGGCACAGCGATAATGATGAAAATTATCATTTCCTCATTTCTTATTTAAGGAACTTGAGTGTTAATGTGCTCCATTCTCCACTTTTCACATTTTTTTATGAGACATTACATAATATTTGGCGGAGCTCAACGCCGCCCTCTGTAACCAGAATAAAGTAATATAATCATTTTTTCCTCGTTGGAACAGAATCCAAAACAATCGCATCTACGGTCACTCACTATGCAATAATAATTTTAAAATTCGTATAATAATAGATAAACAGTATTGTTAAAAAAAACTCACCGTTTTCAATACGAAAGCAATGAACATTTCAATAAATAATACACTGACACTATCTTATCTCTAATTAATTTCGCGTTATCAGTGAATGGTTATAAATAACCATACGACCTTGTATTCTATATTCGGGATTTGGATTAAACGTGTAACCAAAACTGACCTGACGCAACCGTACAGACTAAAG
The DNA here is from genome assembly GCA_018249855.1 of Eueides tales michaeli. Lineage (NCBI taxonomy): Eukaryota > Metazoa > Arthropoda > Insecta > Lepidoptera > Nymphalidae > Eueides > Eueides tales. The sequence goes on along the minus strand of DWMZ01001892.1, from coordinate 3,013 downwards.
TTATATATAAAAAAAATTGAACAATTTTTAAAATAAAAAATCCTCAAAAAAATATTATCTCAATAGCAAAGAGCTTGTAGGTAACAGTAATGAACGGGTTTAAACAAAAAAATCTAAAAACCGAAATGAACAAAGATTACGATAAAAAAAACAACACTTACACGTTAATTCATCGAGGAGCTAAGGTGCCACAGACAAACACACAGAAAAATCAAATTTATATGTTTTGCGTTGAGGGTAGATGAAAATAACGTATAGAATCTAGATCTTGATGATGGTATTTATTTATATCAAAATATGATAAATACTTTAATTCTTTCTTTATCTTTTATATCACTTATTTATGCCATTGTCGGGGTCGTTGTGACGCAGTGATACTGTAAATACAATGGTCGTTGGTTCGATTCCCACTCAGTGGAATGAAATATTTAATATTTTCATATCATTCTAGCAATAATATTCTAGAAACACGCAATGAAGAACGGAATGATCCCAGTTTCCTTCTAAAAAAATTAAATATTTCCCATAGCTACACAAAAGCCGTGTGATTCCGGCTTAGAATAGGATCACCCTGCTACTGATGGTGTCGTAAGAGGCGACTGGAAGAGTCACGTTGTCAGCAATGACAACACGCATGGGCAGACTCGACCGGATTATTACCACCCCCGGCATTTAAAACCGGCGATAAGTAGTGGCTTTGGTCACTGCGTTTCGGATTGAGTAATGCCGGGCCCCGGTGCCCATACACCTTATAGACCGCCCACGGCCCCGTGTAGCCCCTCTGGTGCTACACGGGGCCGTGGGCGGCGGTGATCACTTACCATCAGGTGACCCGTACGCTCGTTTGCCGTGTCTTTTCCATAAAAAATAGCATAAAATCAAGTTTAAAAAACGGTGATCATGATTTTCAACGTAACGAGAAGGCTTCTTTTTTTTAATTATATATTGTGGACTCGATTCCCACATGAGGGAAAGTGGGGAACGATAGTGTATTAATGAGAACTGAGTGCCTTATAACTACGCTCTGGCTACTTTACTATATACAGCATTAAATGTAAATTAAATAAATAAGAAATATTTATTCATAAATAACATGGTAGGATAAATAATCTAAACAGGAAAACCTGCTATTTTCATAGTAATAATATGTATATTCATTTTCAAGTTCTCTTTTCCAAAACAATAAAATGTCAAAGGAAAATGTTTTCCTCTAGAATGTTCTCTTAGTTATTTATAGATACTACTAATAAATAATAAGAATATAAAAATGTGTTTGCTTAGACCTTTTTAATTGTTATTTTTTTTCTTTTAATATAATACACAGACCAACATTACACGCACTGCCCTAACTGGACTATAGTAAATAGTTTGTGTAAATTGGGGAACGGAACGCAGTGTCTTAACACTAGGTTCCGTTCCCAAGTTCCCTCTGCTTATGTTATAGTGGCGGAACTCAATTTAGCATTTTATCTTATAGAGAATACTGATATAAAAACAATCTACTGTAAGTGATTGGGGTCGCATCCACGACCCTCGAGTTTACATTCAAATACGACTGCACAGAGCCATGATGATATATAATTTTAGCTTCACGCAGTATCCCGCACGTGGTAAGGTAAGTATAGGAAACATAGGAGAACCTAATGTTCAGACACTCCGTTCCGTTTCCCACTTACTGACGAATTTAAGGCAATGCGTGAAGAAATGGGAATATTAAATTCTTAATTTGAAATTATTAAATATTTCATTTCCTGGTGTGGGGATCGAACTCACAACCTGTCACGTTAACAAGGCTACAACAGGCCTGGGGCTAAAACCGTCCCATTAACCTATTCACAATCACACTTGACCAGTTTCTTATATGTTTACTATAAAATTTACCACAGTCAAGGTGAAATAATATATTTATATGTTTACATAATAAAATGGTTACTTTACGATGTGCCTTGAATTACCAATAAAATCTTCTGTATAAGATTTCATATTTTGTATAAGACGCAATTGCATATTATGTGAGGAAGATATAACGCAATCAAGAATTATTTGAATGATGATATATGTACGTTTCTTTTCGATTTTCTTAAGCTAACGGACTATTTAGAGGCCGGTCGTGACGCAGGGACCAAAATATTACTATTTAATGTAAAATTTAGTTAAATTAGTCTATTTTAAAATAAAAAAATCCTTCTACCCAAGAAATCACCAATTTAATTTGGCAAAGCGTTTGTAGCTCTTAAAATAATGATCCGATTTTTGTAAAACATAGTTAGCTATGGACCTTAAGAACTAGATTGCGGCTGTAAACACGTCAGATGGGTTCGATCCTCACACGAAGAAATTGAATATTTAATATTTTTATTTCATTCCTCTCGTAACAAAGCCACAGCGTGTCGTTGAGTTTCGTTACTCAACACGTAACGCCCCAAATTTGGCGGAAAGTGGAGTAAAGATACACTATAGTCATAAGACACGTTCCGTTCTCCACTTTCCGCTGAATTTGACACTTTCCGGGTCGATTGGAGCACCTCGATGATAGACCTTACCTTGTTACCAGAACAAAGAAATTAAAACAATACATATTTAAAATGTTAAATCACACGCTTGTGCCATTGCGCCATCTCAAGGCAGACCTTAAGCCTACAACAAATTGTTCATGTAAATGTATAGTGTTTTAAAAATTACTTGAGTATTTACCTATTAAAAATTGGTCCCTTTTATAACACATTATAACGTTATATAACTAAACGAAGCGGCCATTACAAAATGGTTAGTATTAATGTATCATTTTCCGTGTTTTTTCCAAACATTAAATCCACATTTTCATTAGGTTTACCCACAGCGGTGTCACGCATGAATAAAGCATAAAATTATTATAAATTTACACTTTATTAGTATATATATATATATATATATATATATATATATATATATATATATATATATATATATATATATATATATATATATATATATATATATATATATATATATATATATATATATATATATATAT
>DWMZ01001891.1:0-15224 GCA_018249855.1 Eueides tales michaeli | reverse complement strand
GTCTTTTTCATAAAAAAAAAAAAAAAAAAAAAAAAAATATCAAACACTTTATAAAGACAGTTATTATAAAGTCTCTTCTAAAGCATTTCTATCTTTCTAGAGTAAAAAATATACCTAGAAAGTGCTTTTTTTTAACCCTAAGCCATCTGCCGTTTCACTGGATTCAACAATTACGTCCATAGTTATATTGAAAATATCGCATAAAATTAGATAAATAGCTAGCCCCATACAGCGCAATATAAAGATTATAAATATTAATATATTATAGAGTTTGTCTTTTTTTAGCTGTATTCCGCATAAAGCTTAGAAGCCAGAGGGAACTAATAGTATTAAATAACAAAATAATTCGTTTCCTCGAGTGAGTATCGAACCCATAACCTATCACATTTACAGTCACACGCTTGCCTGCACCGCGATAACCAAACAAAATACATATATAATATTGCCTTTACTTCAACTGTTAAGGCGATAGTTTCTGAATAAATTAATAAATATTAAAAAGTTAGCCTGTACCTTAACTTGTTGATTTACAGTACGGTAATTTTGAAAACCGCAAATTTATCGCAGTTTAATTATTATGGATTAGGGTTGTATATTGCAAAATGAATTATATATTTGGGTCAATAATAAATTATAACTAGGGTATTAATGAAAAATATTGTCCATTTAAATCAATATTTAAATTATAAAATAATACATGCTTTTAAATATAATTCACTTTTGTTGTATTTCCTGTTATAAGATTTCAAAAATAGAATAGAAACCACCAAAAATATCCTTTAAAAAGTCAGCCAAGCCAAACTAGGTAGCTAGGTTCCTTACTACATTATATTTGAATGATCGATACGAGTAAACATAAAAGGCAAATTTACATGAAATTTAACTATGTGCTTACAGTTTACTAAAAGATGATAGTCTAAGCATTTAAAATTATTCCAGAGGTTTGGGAACCTAATAGAGGAGATGAGAGATGGGCACCAAAATGATCTTAGATTTTCGAGATTATTATACAAATTTAACCGAATTTTTGAAACCTGACATTTCGAACACTTTTTTCACTTTGTCCGTGACCACGAACTACTGTTAAGTATTCGAAACAATCGGGGATTTAAAATCAAAAGTATATTAATCAATTTAAATTTGTTTCATTTAAATACGCCAAAATGGCTCCTGAGTGCTTTGGTTCGCGCTGAACTTGATTGGGGCGCTGTTAGGCCCTTAGATTTCGTAGAGACATGTATTAAGTAAAAAGGAGCACACAAATGTTGTATATTTCTTTACAAGTATAATATTCACGTTTTGTATTAAAATTTCCTTGAAAATATAGTTACTATGTTAATTAATACATTAGGTATAAAAAACAAATTTATTGACTTACTCTTAATTTATAAATATACATGCTATTTCTTAATCTCTATTTGTATTGAATTTAAGTACAATATAGTCTTTTAATGTACAATGAAAGATGTGTGATAGAAATGAGAGGAAAAAAGAATACTTATTTCAAGTAGTGTTACCAGTTCCGATTAATATTTCAATTATGTAATTAAACTATAAAACATATAAAAGCAATTAATAAATTAACATTGATATTAACATTTTCTACGATATCATTTTATTTTCTATATTCGTCCGATCTTTCTATAATAAATATAATTGTAAGTGAAGATATTCTTTTTATTTTATAAGCAGCCGTCTGAAAAATTTAAGAATCAAGAAACCAGCAACAGAATTTGTACTGAATAAAATTGAATTTTATTTTTCATTGTTGATAGCTTGATTTATATTCTGAGCAGAAAAGGTTACCGTGCCAACGATTTATTTAAAAATGTACTGAAATATTATAAAGGCACTCTTAAAAACGTTTATTAGAATTTTACGTAACTTCCTGTCTTTTATGTAAAATTATGCAAAAATCTTCTTTATTAGAAGAGAGGGTTTAATAATGTCTTATTCGAATAAAAGACTAAGTTACAGTTAGAAAGAGTTCTAAGTTCAAATAGAAACAATTACATCAGTTAATATTACAGTACTACTACAAAGGGAATTTGGGAACCTAGTTTAGGGAGAGTTCATTTCCATTAAGACCGTTTTTGTTCCCCACTTTTCGCATAATTAAAGGAATTGCAGATTGACAGATCTTAATAACGCGCTTTACACAAAAATACTAAATTTAAAAACGTATAAAAATTTAAACGAAGCATAAGAAATTTTTATACGTTTTTAAATTTAGCATTTTTCTTGCCTAAGTGTGGAATAATACTTTAATAATAGTAAAAACGCTTTACACAAAGTTTATCAAAATAAAAAGTCCAAACAAAATACATATATAATAATTTTATGATATAATTGATTTATACAAGAGCAATAATTTAATTAGTCTACCCGTGGCCACGGACTACTGTAAAGTGTTCGAAACGTCGGGTTTCTAGAAATGTTTATCAATCATTATACACGATTAATCCGTTTAGAATTATTTTATTTAAAAAATATAAAACAACATTTGGTTAAAAACAGGAATCCGGTATTGTTATGACCTTTTTGATACATGAATTCACCCTTGCAGAGCTTTGTAATTTTCCACTTCCTTGAACTCTTAAGATTTTCGTTCAGGCCTTATTTCGAATTTACTGAAGCAAAATGTATTTCAAAAAAGATGAACGAAATGATTAAGGAAGCCATAAACAAACAATGTTTCTCAAAACGTCATTGTATTTTAGTAGACTAATATCAGAATTAATTGTGTATTATGTATTTAAAACAGAGCATTGACCACGTAATATCTAATTTGTGCCGAAAACGGAACGGAGGTATCTTCTAACTACCGATATGCTTCTTTAATGAAATCTTATATGAAAACTGTGGTATTTTTTAATATTAAGTACGCTTTTATTTAAAATCTGTCTATTTTAATATATTTTTAATATCAAATATATATTTTAATATAACCTTTAATATAAATATTCAAAAATTTGGATAAACGATTACTTATTCATATTCTCAGATGGATCCTATATAACTGAGACACCTCTACTTAACCTAATAAATAGAATATTAGCTAAGCCGCGTTTAATCAAATTGTGTGCCTAATTGGTAAACATGTTCTACATCCTAAGAGGCTCTATTACGAGTCTCATTACGACTAAATACGGACAACGTTCGCTTTGATGTATTTATGTATAATTATGCATACATAATATTTACGATATCCCAAGCTCTCATTTGAAAGTCATTTACATAATGTCTATTTAAAGAATTGTAGAATGTTTGTATAACATATTTATAATATTTTTGTGTAGTGAATGGTTGTGACTTCGATCGCCATTTACATGGAATGCCGATATTGTTTATAAAATAGGATGGAGCATTTGGCACTGCTTACTTTTTGATTATCTTGATTGATATACTTATAAAAGAAAACGCAAATTCGTGTAATGTTGAATCAATAGATGAAGTTATTACGTGCACCATTGAAAATTATCACTGTAAAGCCGCGGAAATTCCACCCAAATATCCGTACAATATTAAATTACACTTGTTATTATCGCAGTCGCTGGAACTGGATACTGTTGAAAGCAAATTTTTAAGCTTTGTTATCTTCTGATTAAACCATAGATTTTATTTTTCCTTTTTTGGACTTTATAAAGTTTTAGCAAGAACACTAAGATCTGCAAGATAATAATCTTTTGTTTATATATTTAAGTAAAGCGGATTTTTGTATATTTTAAAGCTGATGGACATTTTTAATATTAGACGAAGCCAATATTTAAAATTATTGAAAACGTTATTTACTTATTTATCATCGCAAAATTTTGCTACGTGTATATTCATATTGTATGGGTATAGTAACTAAACGTCTCATAAACTTACGTTTATGCTCATTGTAGATACATCGTATAAAATACCTGTAAACAGACAAATTATATGCTCACTCTACAAATTATGGTGAGGATGGGAATCAAACTTACACCATTCTTGGCAAACAGACTAACTACTGGATAAAAATATTTAACGTTACAGGCATAAAAACTAGCAGAAATATAATACAAGCGCTAAAGTAAAATAATTTTCTGATTTTACCTGCTCCTAAATTATATATCAATTACTCACTTTAGTTCATTGTGGAAACGTTAAAAATTTATTTAATTACAGCGGCGATAATGTAATAAACTTTAATTATATTCGCCCTTTTTTACATCTACCAACATTGTATACAAAATGTAGGCTGGAACAAGAACACGTATAAAGTATAAAGCATGACATTTCTGTGTTATACATCGTTTTAAAAGTAATGAATGTATCGTTATTCCGAAAATCGACTTATGTGGATCACGCAGCCTCATTGAATTATTCATAGCATTATTTGCATTTTGATGAAGAACCCTTAATACTTCGACACAGCCAAATTGTACATATTGCCACCGAATAAATGCATGTCGCATTTCAGACTGTAAAAAGAAATGAGTGACATTTGCATATTACTATATTTTCATCAGCTTAACGCGTTATCTCGCATGTACCGAAGAAAATAGAAATAAGAAAAAGAGCAGTCAAGAGATTATTTATTGGAAACAGAGTTAGTAAATCGAGATAGTAAATTCTTCCAAGTAAAGAAAGAACCCATGACCAACGCGTTTACAATCGCTGACCCTGCTTTACTGCGACACTATGACCTGAAAATTGATTTTTTGCAATTTCGTCTAAAATATTGATAGTTTAATATTTTATTACAATCTATTTGCTGAGTTAAACTTTATATAGTCATCTTTTCTTTAAAGATCGCTCACTTGATTGTTACCTTAGAACTTATTTCCATTTTTTATTCGCGACACTAATAAATTGTAACCAATATCTTTATTTAATAGAAAATGATACAAAAAGATGATTTGAACATTCGAAGACAGAAAAATATTGTGAAAATGAATTATAACCCAAAAAGGAAAAATAAAATAAGTCACTTTATGTTAGATAATAAATATAGGTACTATTTTCTAAATACTGTAAAACAGCTATGAAATTAATCTTACTAAAGAGATATTTTTTAAAAATCATATTAATAAATAGCCAATTTGCGAATAGTGAAAAAAATAAATTGTGTTTGGTCTTATTGCTTTGATAAATATTCCCTATAATATATTTCCTCATCTATCTTCCATGTGCAAACAGCGATCGTTTACATTTTTATTGCAAGTATAGATTTTATGTTATGCATTATATTTGAGGAAATGAAGCCCAAAGCGGTCATATAACAAAATCTCATATATTAGGTTTCATGATATCAAAAGACTGAAAGCAAATTGATTCACATCATGTTTATAAAGGGATCGGATATCAAAACAATGTTCATTGGCATTGCTGTGTTTGTGTTTGATCTTCTATTGTAAACACTTCAGCTATGATTAGATATTACATCGTTTACTTTTCAACATTTCAGATAAGAATTGGTCTTTTGTGGAAGTTTTTAGTACAACAAAATTGTTAGACTATTCATTTTAACATATCTAGAATAAATTTTATATATATTTTTTCAGTTTATTCTTATTCCGCACATCGCAGTGTAGGCAGAAGGACCTTGGGAACCTAATGTTAAGACATTCTGTGGGGATCAAGCCCACATCCTGTAGTATTTAAAGTGACTTGATTTGGAATAAATGAAAATTGATGAAAAAATTGAAATTCTCACAAAGGTTAAACTTTAATTAATTTACTTGATTAAAAAAGGATGAATGCAAGAGATTAGAGTTTAAATTTATCATGAAAAGACTTTAACAAGCTTCTTTCTATATTGAAGTAATTAAAAATTATATTGAAAACTTTTTAATTTAGCAACCACCAAAGTATTATTAAGCTTATTCCATTTACTACCGTTGTTTCCACCCGACTGAACTTTTAATTAGTTTTGGATAATTTTTTGTACTTAGACTTCCTTACGGGACCAGAAATTTCAATGTGCTTACGAAATAGTCCCTTAGGATAAAATTAAAATATATTTTAAAAATATATATAGAACGTTTCGTTATCACTTTTCATGTTTAATATATCAAAATATATACGAGGGTAATCAATCATCCTAACGATTTTGAAATAAATATTATTGAAAACATTTGTTGTGGTTTATAAAACTTAAAGTTCTATTTGACGACCAGTATGTGATATTTGTGATCCGTGACACCAAACGTGCGAATGTGTGACCTCTAGAATGAAATATTTTGCCATATTGATTTATTTTTTACTATGCAAGCAATACTAAAAATACATACACGAAGGGGGGCGGGCGCTATGAAGATTTACTACCAAACAACCCTGTCATGTGGTAAACCTCTATACTATTACATCAGCAAGATGAGGAGTAACAATTAACAGTGTCTATTATACAACTAATCAATTTGGCATAAATACCCCATAGATCTGATGTTTTCTTGATATCTTGAATGTTTTAACAATGTTTCTAGAGTCGACTGAATTAAATTTAAATATTAAATGTAATATAGAATTACATTTGTGGACGCACTCCTTCAGCAATGATTCAGCGACAGTTGTGGAAGCTATAAGGGTTTTGGTTGTGAAAACTGGAATATCAGCAAAAAAATTTTTACTCACGACTCATGAGTACTGGACACTCGCTGGTATTGAACTTAATCTTACCTTATTTGGAAAGGTAAATACAAACTAAAAAATATATTCTGCATGTACGTTTGGATGAAATTATAAATTTACATGAATTATGATAAGAATAAGTATAATTATTAAAGCCCAGTTTTTTGGGTAAAGAATTCTGAAAATATTTGTGTACATATTTTTTTAATTTGTAGCACATATTCTTTAATTTCATACATTTTCGTTGGTAATGTAGCTAGTGTTAAAACATTCCATTTTTCATTTTTTATTTACTTTTAAGAGAGTTAAAATTTAAGCTGTAATGTTTTTAAATATAAATCTTAATATAAAAAAGCGATTAAATGTAAAAATCAACATTTGCTTTTAAATTTAAAACAAAATTTGAGAAATCCTACACATTGTAGAAAACTTGTTATTTCCTTTATATTATGGTACAGATTAGCATAGAACACTTGTGACAAAAGCCTTAAGCTACTATTATTCATAGTCTCCTACGTCAGCGTTATGCTATGAATACCACAAGGTTTGTGCGATGTGAGCAAAGCTTAACATACTGCTGTTAGGTATCTTGTGTTTAAAATGCTATTATATTCTCGCTATCCTGCGATTCTGAAGATGACATCTAAGTTGTATTTCGATACTCAAGAAATGTACTATTCACTAAACCTTTAAACAGCAATAAATTGGCTACTTGAAGAAGACTGGATTTTTAAGGTGATAGGTAGAAAAATTAATTAGTACGGACCACGGTCCACTAGTCTGTAGTGTTAGAAATCATTTAATAATAAAATCCTAAAGTAGTAGGTCCTATTTATTGTCAAAGCAAATAAATATATTTTGCTTAATATTTTGTAACTAAAATTTTATTATGCAGATGAATGACAATCCTGTTAAAAACTCTCGTGGCGTCGACTGACAGTTGTAACCATTTCGTTGGTTACGAATTCGATCCTTATTCAACTGACTATTTCCATTAACGGAAAGCACTGCACACGTGTGTAAATACAGAGGAGACTTGTCTTGGAAATAGAAGAAATAAAATCTGCTGCACTATATAGGTAAGATACATAATACTATACAAAATTGTTTATATATGATCTTAGTATGCATTAATATACCTATATTTAGATTAGAAATAGATTTAAAAACTATTCATTTCAATAGAAGCATGCCACCTTATTTATGTTCATGGAGTTCGTGTTCTATTATTGAGATTTCAGTAACTTACCAGAGAAAGGAATTTCTCTAATTAACTAATTTGTTTGAATCATTTTCTGAGAAGATGTCGGCCGCATCCTGTTAGTGCTTCCAACGTTACGTAGATTTAAAGTTATCGCATTTCAAGATTTTATTCTCTATTCAAAAGAATCAATTAACACTCTACTTTTTTGATCTGTGTAGGCTATTTGATTTGATGATGTGTTTAAATAAAGTTTGCTAACAGTTGTACCAACATATTTAAATATTACTATAATTTATTGTAACTGTTTGAAAATATGACGCATATTAGGTAGAACGTGTTCAATGTAATGTGGATATGATAGTCATAAATACACTCACTCAGTTTCACGGTTTTCTATCTTCAACATAAAGATATTACTTTCTATACTGTTTAACAATAATCAAATATTTAATTTACGCAAAAAAGACAACAGTTAGTATGTAAACCTCAACGATCAATATCAATATTTTTAAACATCTTAATAATTCCTTATTTCAGCTTCACGTTGTATCTCGCACATGGCAGGGGGAACTTGGGAGCGTAGTGTTAATACACTCCGTTCAATTTCCGTTCCCCACTTTTCGCCGAATTTGTGGCATTGCGTGTTGAGTGCCGGAACTCAACGCCGCGCTTTTGCCTTATTACTAGAGCGAAGAAATGAAACATTGAATATTTAAATTGAAAATATTAAGTATTTCACTTCTTCGATTGGTGATCGAACCCACAACCTGTCGGTTACAGTCACACGTTTGTGCTGCTGCGCCACGACAGACCTCAACTGTGATAAATAACACGTTAGAATAGTATTTTTTGTATTTATACAAAAGGGTAACGATTTCAAAATCAATAATATGTTATCCAACTGGTAATTTATATTTTGGGCCTACTTCCTTGCGGCCGACCTTTTTATATTTATAGTAGTGACGTGCTTCTGCTACTAATAATATAATTAAATTCGGACTAAGCTGAACATATATGTGTGCTTATATAGCTAGATCCTTTTCTAAGGTTAATACGAAAAATAGTTACGTCACCATAATAAGGCAAAATTTGTTATTAACGATTATATCATAAACCACAGCGGCCTGTCATGGGGCACGATACAAGCGTGTGATTGTAAAGTCAGGTCGTAAGTTCAATTCTACTCGAAAAAATGATTTTTTTTTTCATTACGTCGTTCTAGAAACGAAAAGCGCTCCGTTAATTCCGCTGCTTAACAAGCAATGCTTCTAAAATGTGGCGGCGAAAAAAAGTGTGTCTTGATGAGAATAGAGTGTCTTAACACTAGCTTCCAAGATTCACTCTGCCTATCATGCTGTGTGCGTGCGAAAAAAGGAGATCTTATAGAAAACTGTTACGTGACACTTAATTTATGGTTAACTAAAATTAATTTTCACACATACAAATGATATATTATTATTTAACTTTTAATTCCAATTAAGTTTTGAGTACATCTCTGGGCACAACCCTGTCTATTATTACAACAATTCTTAAGTTAAAAGCTTAACTTACATTTCTCTAAAATTCAATGTGATTTTTTTTGTGTGTAATAACTAAAATAAGTCTTTCCACCTTAATTGATTCTTTGAGAAGTATAAGTAAATCTATGTAAAATCTTTATGAAGAAAAACGCGCTGAATTTCAATTTATTTAACAGTTTATTTTATATTTGCAAATGAATAATTTACTTTTGCTATATTCCACTTTCTTTTTCTTTGATTTAAAAAACTGGAATTCATTTTCAAGCGTGAAGTAAAAGACGCACCGGTTTTATATTTATTGAACGTTATTTATTATATTGAAGTATGTAAAAGCGAAGCCATCCGGCGCAGTGGGGCAAAGTATGGAAATACGTTGTATGCGGGTTCAATTCTTACTTTAAGAGTGAATTATTTTCATTTTACTTCTTTAGTAAGATAAAGTGGCACAATACCTTACGCTATGCTTACTGTGCTTATATTACCATAGGCGGAAATCAGCGTCACAGTAATAATAATACATACATGTACATTACATATCATAATTGACTAAATTAAATATTTTTTCGATCCAATTTGAACGTTATTTGAACGAATATTATATCATAATTTCAAATCACCTAACTATAACGTAAAACTTACATAGTCTTCATTGTTACCACTATACGAAATAACCACAGATCTTTGAGAAGTGCCCATCGTCGGTGAGCAATAACACTTTGTAGTAACGCAAATGTAAATGTTAATTATGAATAGTTCTGGTGCCTTTTGCTTTTGTATTACCTAAATAGGTACTTCCTTCGATATATGCTCTACTTAATGTACATTACAGAACTCTAGAACTTCATACTTTTAAATAAGACTAAAAATCCGGGTAATTAGAAGGAAGGAGTTGAGGTACTCTGTTAGTAGAGAGGTACACTTTCTGCAAAATTTTAAAATTTTGACAGAATGTCATGACGCGTTTTGTTTAATTACCAGTAACAGAAAATAAAGTTAGATCCTACCCACTAGTGGAAATCGAACACACAACCTTCGCTTTGCATTTTACTGTCTGGCACTGCGCCGCTGCGATACGACGGTCTCTCATACGTACTCTCATGTAATATACATTTTTTAAAATCTTAGCATTCACTATATTATAAAGTATTGTATACTTTCTACAGAAAAATCTTAAACGTAACAAAGTTTTATATAGCGCTCTAGAGCATTTTACGTCCTAAAATGAAATGAAACTGTCAAATATACAAAATTCGCGCAATGTGTTAAAATAAATTTTTGTTACTAAAGCTTTAGGCGCAACATAAAGTGCATGTTTAAAGTTTATTTGTTAAAGAATGGAAAAAAATGAGAATTTAAATTTATTGCTTTTTTTTATTTTAATTTAATTTTCGGTAAATAATAGAACACACTCTGAAAATATATTATTCCTCATTTTTTTAATAAATACGTTTAAAATTATTACAAAAAAGGTCAAAACTTTTTCATAAAACACAATATATCGTACACTAAACAAAAAATAGCCGTAAATAATTATTTAAATCAGAAAAAGGATACTAATAAAGGAATACTCGTATCTATTTGTTCTGACATAAAACTCTTGATAAAGTATTTAAAGAAAGACTCAGTAAATAAAAATCCTAATGAATGTCGTTGGTAAGCTTTATAAGGATCATAAATCTTCAGTTGAAACTTGTTATAAGTATTCCCACTTTCTACGTTCATCTTTATTAATTTATTTAAATATACATATTCAATTTTTTTGTACTAGTACCTATTTGAACATTCCACGCTTCTTTGATATTTTCTAAGACTTCCAGATATTTAAATACTTATACAAATAATTTATTTTTGATACAACAACTATTATTTTCTTAAATAATAATCGGTAATTATAAATGCATTAGAGCATAAGACAAACTTAATAGTAATTACTGGATAATCTATGTAACTACCTACTAATATAATTTATTTACAATAAACACAAATTTCGTAAGCAATATTCACAAAGTCTGGGAAATTAGAAAATTAGAAGAGTTTAGAAGTTTTCTGATATATTAGAAGCTTTTATAGTGTCTCAAGTGACCCGAGGACTCATTTTATTAAGACACTCGGAAGCTCTAAATTCAATATAATTATTAAATTTATTATATTATTATATTATTATTATATATATTTATTAAAAGGTTTTATATAGATAGTAAATCTTTCACATCATATCATATTACAAAAAAACATGTAAAATTTATATTTATTTTCAAATATCGTTGAACAATAATATATAATAATTGGCATTTTTGAATAAAATATTGTCTAATAATTAAAATACAATAAAAACCAAGTGACAAGAACAAACAAAAGTGTACCCCAAGAATCACTTGAAAGTATATTTTTTCTAACAATACTGAAATGAAGCTTCGAGATTAAAAGTAACAAAGCGCATTGCGAAGATCGATTTTCTTTAAAAGAAAAGATTTGACGTTTTCGTACCAATTGTTTTCAATTACATGATAAATTATTAATACATTAGAATAAAAAAATATATAAAAATGCAATATAGGCTTTCCATTTTTGGATTAAATATAAAGTGTAACAAGTGGCTCCGAAAAATATTTACACATACGCACTTGCTCGTCATAAGAAAACAACGTGTTAAATAAAATTATATGAAATAAAATTTTTTTTCAATTGTTCATTATTTCTATAAAACTTTTTTAATTTTAAGCTTTCCTAAAAAAAATATGATTTTATATAAAAATCATTTATAAATGACCTATACATTAATTAAAAGATACAACATTTAGAAGACGTGACATTGTAGTCGGATGAAATTTGGCACAGATATAAATTATATAGGGATGGAGTGAAGAAAGCTGGTATATTTTAATATAATTTATAATATATGTATTAGATTAATAAGATACACAGAAACTCATTCCTATATGTTTGACAAAGAATAGTTATCTATAAAATGGCATACTTTACCTATAGATGTTTTTTCACTTAAGTTTTATATTTATTACGAGTACATTTTTAGCTTGGCCTAATATCACTTGAGTTGATATTGGGCTTGGTGCACGACGGTAAAGAAAGTTAAGTCAAATGTAAAGCTTGAATTTTATTTCGAGTAAACATAAAGCTCGGCACACATACACAGAATCGATTTTTTAGGACACCGCGCGAAAACAACGCTTTAGTTTTACATTTAACTCGACTTTCATTTCACAATAATGATTTTTATTTTGTAAGGTATTTTGCAGTAGGAACGTAGGAACGTTCCTTGGTCTACTAATTATAGTTAATTTTTTTTGTTACAATTTTTGGTAGTAATTGTCAATATTTGTCAGTTTTGAAATTGTTTCCTACAAGTATAATATTTTTTTTTGAGAAAAAGATTCTTAAGCACATTTTAGGTATACATGTACTACACTTTAATATATATTTTTAATATACATTTTGATAATACAGAATTCAAAGCATGCTCTAGCATGGTCTTAAGATGGATATTCTCTCTTGGAACAAGTCAATAGACGACTTATTCCCCTATTTCGGCTCGTCACAATGGCAGCGTCAACTAACCTCCGATATTGGATGCTGGATTCCTTCAACTATCGGTGAACGTGATTAGATCTTAAACAGTTTTCGAAGAATTTTCATTTCCCATGAATATAATGAAAAAAAATTGAAAAAAACAGGTACGTACTTGTATACATATATCAAAACGTGAAAATTTTCCGCTGCCAGTTTTGGCTCTTTTTGAACAATTTGTAAGAATTGAAAATGACAAAAACATTATGATGATTATAGAATTATAAGCCTATAAAATATACAACTCTTTATTAAGATAGTTGATATTATTAATAGAAAGATTTATAATAAAATACGCATAGTATATTGGTGATTTAGTCACAATACTGGTTGGCTGCAAAACAAATTTGACAAATACAAATTTTCTCAAGAGTCATAGAGACAAGACGCTAAGTTCCCAAAGAACCGGTACTCGTTTACTTTATACATAATTTCAGCGACAAAGCTTAATATTTAAGCTGTGTGAAGGTATTTTATTTACTTTTGCAAAAATAAAAATAAAAAAAAATCGTGGGCTCATTCTATATTTAAAGAAATAAACATCTGACCTAAATGTGAATTCGAAACGAGCTCAAAGCGGTCGTTTGTTAACAACTTAACATCCTGTTAAAATTTGTCTCAAGAATTAAGTGCAGTAGCTTGACAAGTACCTCGAGAGAAGCACTTTGTCATTTATATTTTGTATGCTTTGCATATTTTTTTTATGTTATAATCTTCATATTTTGCTCAGCCTAAATATAAAGAGTGCAATTGTGACTGTTTGACGATATAAATATACAATAAATATAAATTATAATATATTTTGGTAAGTGTAATAGCACGTTTTAGGTATATACGTGTCATGGTCAGTATAGAGTAATTCTTCTTCACTAAAATTAAAATAATATATTTAATTATACTGAAATTAGTGATGCCACAAAAAGTAATTTCCTCCAATAAATAAGGAAGAACCCAAAGTCACACACGCTTCATGTGCCCCTGCATCTCGACAGACCTCAATCTGATTTATCGAGGCAAATTATTAGTGTGATAAGTTGACATTTTGGCATTTAAAATTAATAAACAATACAAGGGTAATAATACAAAGTTATTTAGTTAGTTAGTTCTCGGAGTAATGGCCATGGTTAGACTATGTGGTTTTAATCGACTATCTTCATGCATTTTTCGGTAGGTAACATTTTCTAACTGTATTTTCACAAGCTGAATTGTTAAAATATATTGTAATTATTTTTAAATAATCTGCATTTCTATTGTACAGTTCTTATTCATTACAATATAATATATATTTTTCTATTCTTAATAAATAAGAATTTTTGAGGAATGCATACATAAAACAGAGTACGGATTGTATTCGTTAAAATTTTATACAACCTATCTAAAATTTGACAAGCTATTCAATTTTCATATTGCAAGCTCAAATATTTGAAAATCGATTGTAGAGTTTTTTAAATTGTATCAACAAATAAAATGGAAACGATATTATTTGACGAATATTCGAATGTTTGAATCTAGTATTTTTATTGTTATTATATACTTTATAAATTCTATATAATATTACAATGTAAGGGGAAACTATATGTTTTCCCTTCCCTACAGCTCAAAATTCCAAATGGTAGAATTATAAGCTTTACGCTGTATCCCGCACATGGCAGGGTAGACAGAGGGAACTTGTGAACCTAGTGTTAAGACACTCCGTTCCACTTACGTTCCCCACTTTCCTCCGAATTTGCGTGTTGAGTGGCGGAACTCAACGCCGTGTTTTGTCTTGTTACCAGAGCGAAGAAATGAAACATTAAATATTTATATTGAAAATATTAAATATTTCATTTCCTCGAGTGGGGATCGAACCAACAACTTATCGTTTTTAGTCACACGCTTTGTTCCGCTGCGCCACATGCCGCAAGAAAATTAAATAACGAAATTAAATAACGTTTATAAGACACTCCACAGCGTAGGTGGATCACATGTGGCGTTTCCTTCGTGTATATCAGAAATTAAAAAAGCATGAAGATAGTGGTTTTAAGCTACACATCTTGCTACCATAGTCGCCCATATTGTCTATGATTGTTGCCACAATTAAAACCCTGGTATAGTTTAGTATAATTTCTGGTTAAATGAATCATAAAAATAGTTAAAATAGAAAATAAGAATCATACACCAACTAATATGCTAGCATTCGTAATTTCTCACTAGGACTATGTTTAAGTTTTATTCAGTCTTAATGTACACGTGCTACTATAAAAATGTCTGAAAGCTATTTATTTACTAGCAACTTTAGTAGTTTCTAGCAACTGTGGCTTCAGTTGGCTCTCAGGAAC
>DWMZ01001890.1:0-15224 GCA_018249855.1 Eueides tales michaeli | reverse complement strand
AGCGTGATCAAAGACTGTCTTCCGGCTTGCTGGTTGATGGTTGGAGGTTGCGCGTGGTAACTTCCCTTTGAAGGACTACCACGTAAGTGGTAGGCGGCCAGACCTGCCTATGGTCCCTGCTTCCGGGATAAAATCCGGAAGCAGGTATACTGTCCTCACCTGTTGTAACCGTAAGGTTGGTACGGGGGGGACAGTATAATAAAAAAAAGGTTAGTCTCGAAAGAGAGAACAGGGCTATGTACCAATGTACGTTTCCTGAAAAATTCGTGTTCGTTCTACAATTGTAGATCCGCACGAATTTTTAAAGAAACATAAATTCGCGTGAATCTACAATTATATGTAAAAACGAAGTTAAAACATAGTGATCTTATACGTGTCCCGATTTTTCTTTCGAGATACACTACCCTAATAACTATACGCTCGTCCAAATACTACAACTTTGCCAATTTTATTACTCTCTGCTCCTAAATTAAAACATTCCCCTACATAACATATACACACATACTACGTACAATTAGGCAATAAGTTTGTACAAAAAATAAAGTAGATAAGCTTGCATTTATAAAAATCACACACTGATTTGCTGTACAAGGCTACGAGCAATCGCTTCAATGTGCTCTACTTATTAGTTCCTTAATTAACGTCACTGTGCAAGAGTATACCGCGTAGAGCATGTGGTTCTACGGGCTGAGTCGCAAGCTTGTGCCTCTGCGACACGACCGCCTTTAATATAATGATGGTTTGTGTTCAATACACAAACTGTTATAATTTCTACCTTGTATTAATACCGTTAGTTATTCTCACACAAGGGTAACGTTGCGATTTACAATTCCTATATTTTCTTCGATTTGTTTATCATGTATACTCGTATGTGAGGGTAAACGAATAGAACGTAGTCCTAATACTCCATTAAGTGGCAAAACTGGACGCCGCAATATGTCTTAGCAGAACAAAACACGGAAGCAATTTGTTCCCCCGGTGGGATTTGAACTCACTAATATCGAATATACAGACACTGGCCATCGTATTGCCAAGGAAGCCTCATATAAAAACTACATACAAAAACACGATGCCTTGCAAAAGCTATTATATATAAAGTTCCAGTACAATTGCCTTCATTCCTATCTTAATTTTAAAAGATTCAATAATATCTCTGAAACGTGAAGATGATCGTGATAAATCATTGCGAGCATTATATGTAGCGTCTCACACCGTCTCATCAATCACTATCTGTTTATGAAATGCGGTCTGTTCTAATTATTTTACAGTTCGATTGAATCGCTCGAGAGAGGAGAAAGATGATACTATAATATGATTTTTGGGAAATAATATTTTGGAGGTTATGGATGAAAAGATTAGAATTGTAAAGGTTTGTGTGCGGAATTCCGCATATTTTTTGGGTACATTGATTTATTATCATATTTTCAGCTACACGCTGCATCGTGCTTAGTAGGGTAGTCAGAAGATTCTGGTGCTTACAAACTTCGCTTCGAACTTGGTTCAATTTTCATATTGCTTGTTGAATGGCTGAATTCAACAAATGGCGGAATTTAATCAGAACTGTTATATAAATTACACATAAACTGCATGCATGAGCGTCAGTGCAATCCGTAATTAGTTTAGAATGAACTTGAATAGACTGTTTATTTTGTGCAAGAAAACCAAGTAACAGTATCAACACAAGCTACTAATTACAATAATTTGCGTAATTTTTTTCTTAACCTAGAGTTAAGATACCAAGTTTCCATTTTCACTTTCGGTGTCAACTTTTCCCCAAATTTGAGGTATTTCTTGCTTGAGTGGCAAAAATCTACGCCGCGTTCTGCCTTGTTACCAGTGTAAAAAATATTTAAGTCTCTCAGGTTGGGATCGAGCCCACAACCTGTCACATGTACTCGTTGACGCTTGTGCCCTTGTAGCAAGACATGTCTCCAAAACCTAATAAATACGTATATACAACTAATACTGTAATACAATAATAGAATTACAAAGCCGCGTCTAATTAGTGCTGCTCTAATTAGTCCAGTTCAGTGAATGTAGCGTATGACGGAATACCGCAAGGCGCAGCTTGAGAATTTGGTACGAGCATTGACGGTATCTCGGTATACTAACATATTTTCTGAATTAAATACGTACATAAGCTTATGGAAATGATGAATTATGTTTATTAATAGCGTATGCACTTGGTACACTTGGGAGGTTGAACGTTATTTTAACTACTGTAGCATAAAGGGGTATTATAAATACTTACTTAGAAAAGTAATAAAAATTTGAACGTACCGGGAATTGATCCCGAGCCTCTTGGAGACTGAAAAATAGCAATATTAACTTCTTTGTCCTCTTTCATCAGCCTATTTTAGCCCACAGATATGTATGTACACATAGGGCATCTCCAATGACACGCTGCTGAGCTCCTCCTATTAAATAATTTTAGTTGAATAAATCAAAATTGTTCTAGCTATCTAAACATTTAAATATTCAAGTATTATTTGACATTCAATAATGATAAATATTTTAGGCAATTTACTTACTAACTCTTTAAAAAATCTTGATTTTTCAATTTATTCTTATTTTATCTGTTACAGCGCATACTTTGTGCAATATACAGCTAGGTTAGGCAAAGGGGAACCTTTGAACCTTATAATATTTTCTTTCTCCATAAACTTGACATTACATTCAAATACGTCATTTTAAGACAATAATAATAAATATCAAACTCAATAATAAAAAAAATAAAAAAAGAAACTAGTAGTCCTTGCTAGAACATAGAATTTCATAGTTTTGTTCTATCGTATCGTTGTTTACTATAAGGTGTACATATAAACATCGACAATAAAACGATTTATAATGGAAGCTTTATGTTCCCGAGGTGAAATATTTCCGCAAATAATTTATTCCTTGTACCCTTTTATAAAATAGATTTGCGTACACGATTTAGTTTTTGATGAAAGTACAATAATCTTATTAATACTAAAAATATATCTTTTTGCATTTATTGGTCAGGCATTTCTTTCATTATCATTGTTATTTTTTTTAAAGATATATGTGTATAATTAACATCTATATAAAGTTTGAAATGTAATATAAAGATTTAAAGCAAATTAATAATAAAAACTTCATTAAATATTTATTTAAAAAATTATAAGATAAATTAAATAAGATTTATAAAAATAAATTGGAATTAAATGATTTAAACCAATTGTTTTCAGTAATAAAATAAAAAGAAAATATCTTAACTCAAAAATGGAAGGGGCTTCATTCCGCTATTAAGATTAATTAGTATATAATAATATTTAACGCTTTGACACAGTGACATAGAATATGTCTGGGAAAGCGATATTTGTGCGTTTCATTTCCACTCGAAGGAGTGCTTTTTTTCCTCTATCTGGTAACCAGACGAAGCCCAGCATTGAGACCTGCAAGTTAACAATACGCAATATCTCAAATATTTAGCAGTGGCTGTGGGAAACGGAATATACCATTCTAATATACCATAAGTACTGTTTTATATTTGCTATATTGTTTTAGCAAAGTGGTCGGGTATTTTAAATTTTAATTTAAACCTCCGTTTTTCTTTGTTGTCTGTCGTCAGTCACTAAGTTTCGCTTTTCTATTCTTAGGGCAGTGTAAGGGATTACTAAGAGAGAATTTCCAGAAATACCTATACATGATCATAGCATGATTTTGCAAGTTTGCAAGTTCACGCACACGTAGTAGCAGGAGGCCACAAGTTAATAATAAGTTAACAGAATTTTGAATATAATACTTTTCTTCGCCATTAAATTCAATTCAGACTGTAATTAAATTCAGACGGTAATTAAATTCAAACTGTAATTTATATTAAATTTTAATACCTCGTCGTAATCTACAGAGCAACTTATAAAAAGTTTTTTTTTACAAAATCACAATTTGCCTTTTTACTTACTTATAGATCTGATTACGCGAAATGTACGAGAGCATATGGCTTAGTTATCACTGCGCTTAGACGGAATCCATGAGGCGCGTGTTCAAATCCCCTTGCGTATAAAGTTTTATAAGTTTTCTAAATTAGTATGATTTATGTTAATTTCTTCATTCTAGCCACAAAACAAAGCGTGGTGTTGTTTGTTTTTTCAAGCGTGCAAAATTTCGACGGAGCTTGGTGAGAACGAATGGCTTAGTGGTCAGAGCGCTTGGACGGATTCCAAGAGGCGCGCGTTCAAATTTTTATACGTTTTTAAATAATAACTAGAAATAAATTGTTCAACAACAAATTCACGTTTAAACGGATACCAATTTCTAACGACATAATGAAATTCTCTTACCAGAAAAAATTACAGAATACGGAATTTCTAATGGTACAATTTAAACACAACTTGAACCATCTTTAGGATCAGCGCAAAATTTCTTCGTCTATTTTAGACACATATTCACTCTACACATAAATGTACGAAAAGATAAAGTATGTATTTAATTATTAAAAAGTATGTAAAAGTATGTTTGTTCATTTCAAAATTTAATAAAAGGAGAGACAATCGGTATACTACATTCCCTCGAATGAGGACCGAGCCCACAACAGTCGCACTTATAAACTAACACTGTGCTGTGTGTACTACAAATACATATATTTTTATAATTTCTATATATTCAAAATCAAAATAAAATACTCTGTACGTAAGAAAATCTGCGATCTGTTCTCGCTTTAGCACGAGGCTATTGCCAGCTCGCCGCGGTGCCGCTCAGTTATCATGGCAGGTGGTATTTTAACGGTTTTTTATTTTTTTAACTAAAAATGAAATGTCTAACCATTTTAAATAAGCCGCAGTTTTAAGGTCTGCTACTTCGTATTCAGTATTTCAGATTTAAGCAGAAAGCGAGGAACAGTTTATTGTTAAACTCGGTTCTCTTCGCTATGTTGCATTAATTAATGAGGTTATATCCACAAAATGTAATTTGTCAATATTTAAAGTATTTACATATTTATTACACGGCAAGATGCAAAGTGGCTGAAGAGTAAACATTACGAGAAGTGCGATGACATTCTAATTTGCTATCACAAAAACACATTACGCTTACAAAATTAAATAAGGTTTTCGTCTAATAATAATTTATATCGGGGTGGAAACAATTTTTCTTATTTTTAGGGGTTTTGTATCTTAAAAGAAAGTATACCCTTTATAGGGTCACTTTGTTGATCGTCTTTCCATCTCAAGATCGAAATTAGCGCGGAACTACTGGAGGGCGAAGTTAAACTCGCTCTTGACCGATTTTTTTTGCTTCCTGCAGAGTCAAGAGAACAAAACCGGAGTCGTCACATTTTTTTGCGAATTTATTAATATAAAAGATTTTTAACAGTGTAAGTTGCTGCAACCGAACTTTTCTAAGTATTGGCACAATAATATATGCCCACACACTACACACACTAATAAAAGCCGTTGTGATTCAGCGGCGCAGCGTGTAACATAAACGCGACGGTCGTGGGTTCGATTCCCATTCGGAGGAATATATATATTACGGCACGTTAATAGTTTCCATGTCACACGCAGTACAGACAGAGCGTCAGATAATCTAGCAATTGATATTGTAACGTATAGAAATAAGAAATAATACTAAAAATAAATTATTTACCTAAGTTCCTCGCATCCACATCACGTTAACATAATTGCAAAATCGAAATTGAGGGTAAGATTATAGTATCATTTTCTACTCGGGTCCTTGCACGGTTGATTCATTCATAAAAAAATCTAACATATTAGACACTTCCACATCAACAGATCTTGAAATAGGGGAATCGTTTTAAATTCATCTATCGAAAAAATATTATTTCAAGTGTGAAGTGTAAGTGTTAAGACATTCCCTTCTCCACACATCGTCCAGTTACTATACATTGTTTAGTGACTTAACTCAACGCTGCGCTAAATAGTTAATTTCCTCAAAAGGAAATTGAGCCTACATCTGACTCGAAACCGTCAGAACTTGTTCCTCTGTGCCACTATTGTGTCTAGGAAATATATTTCCATATATAATATTAACAGTGGACAGTCGTAAGGCAGGGTCACAAGCATGTGACTGTTAACGCGAAATGTGGGTGCGATTCCCACTGAAGCAGAGGGAACTTGACAACCTAGTGTTAGGACACTGTGTTGCCATTCAATTACTTTCTTTTCCCACTTTTCGGCGAATAAAATATTGCCTGTATCGGAAACCAGAGCTGCGATTTTGCCTCGTTATCAAAGCGAAGAAATGAAAATATTAAACATTTCATTTCCTGTTGTGGGGACCGAGTCCACAAGGCGATACAAGGATACAATCGTACGCTTATACCCCTGCGCAACGATAAGCCTCATCTGCCTCGAATTGCTATCCTCTATGTTTCCTAAGTAGAAAATCAAACATTTTCGCCGTGTGATTCCGGCTTAGAATAGGATCACCCTGGTACTGATGGTGTCGTAAGAAGCGACTAAAGTACGAGTGGAAGAGTCACGTTGTCAGCAATGGCAACACGCATGGGCAGACTTGACCGGATTGTTACCACCCCCGGCATTTAAAACCGGCGTTAAGTAGTGGCTTTGGCCACTGCGTTTCGCATTGGGTAGTGCCGGGCCCCGGTGCCCATCTACCTTTCAGACCGGCAACGCTCCTGTAGCTCCTCTAGTGCTACACGGGGCCGTGGGCGGCGGTGATCACTTACCATCAGGTGACCCGCACGCTCGTTTGCCGTGTCCTTTCCATAAAAAATAAAAAAAAATAAAACACTTTGATACGAGCTAACTATAATCTTCTATCTATTAAGCAATTTTTTTCTGAAAAGTTTTATCAAAAATAGCTCATCTTAAATCTAAATCAATCTATTCATGTTAATTTGTTACTATAATGTTGTAAACAAGTTTGTCTGTCGTATTTGAGGGACTAATCGTAGTGCAGCGGTAAAAGATCTGTGTGGAAAAGCGACAGTAGCAGCTTCGATTCCTACTCGGCGTAAGAATTTACTTAGTTTTCTTGCTCTGACGAGACGACAATTGGCCTCAGCATGAGAAGTTTAGTATCTTAACACTAGGTTCTATTTGTTTACCCTGCTGTGTGCAAAATACATTGTAAATTTGAAATAAATATAGAATACAATATTCTAACATTTATTATAATAATGCTACGGAACTTTTTAAATTTTGTAAAATCCTACCTGTTCATAGTCAGTTAAAATTCAATTTACTAAAGAAATATTTCTTTTGTGAAGAAATTAAAATTGCCGTTAAACATCCTGTACATACACGAACTATCACTCAAAACCGGTTACGCACAATACGAGCCAACAACGTTTACGGTGAACGCACGTCAGTATACCTCGTGCCGAGGTTGATTAATAGTCTTCCTCTAAATATATGTAATAAAATCAAAAAAGAAAATATGAAAATGGTCTTAAAAAAGTATTTAGTTAATAATATTGAATAAATTTTGTTAAAATTGTAATGTAATGTTAAGAACTATTGTAACATCGTCACAAACCTTTTCGGTTTCTTAGATGTTATGTTAATTGTATTTTTGTATCAATTGTTAAATAATAATAAATAAAAAAAAAAAAAAAAACAATGATATAAAAAAAATATATATTAGAGCGTCAAAGTGACTTTGTCGTCGAACTCACGTTATTCACAATTAGGTATCAGTGTGAACTAGACAGGTTGTATTACAAGCGCAATTAGAGAGCTACTTGAGATACTTGAACTTTCAATATTTTTATTTTTAAATTTTACAGTTACTGTCCAAAGACACACCATGCCTCTAGAATACAGCGGATAATAGCCAACGACGTATCTTAATGATAACGGAGTATTGGCCCTTAATGTTCCCAGGTTCCCTCTGCCGACCAGGTACCCTGCTACGTGCGGGGTACAGATAAAGCTAAAAATAGGATAAAACCATGGAGGCTCACTGTAATATAAATAAGTTTGATTCACAATACATTTATGGTCAAACATTGCGCGGCGTTATATTTCGCGACTCCACTATCTTAAATTTGGTTTCTGACAATAAATACTTTTCGCTGACAAGTGAAATAAACAAAACAAGAAGCATATTTAGTAAACAATAAAAAATTCACGAAATCGAGAGTATTTTATTAAACAAGAGGCGATGGACTCTCCTCGAAGCTTTAAGGAAGCTCTGTTCAATTAAACGATTTAAGCAATTTTCGTAATTAATTTCCAAGCAAACGTTAAACGACAACTTTTGTAGATAATTGAAAATTAATGAATTTGCTCTTGGATCTGTTTTAAATAATTTACTTAAGTTACTGAAACTGAGACTAAATGAGGCGTTTTACTTAATCGTTACAGTAAATAATAACTTATATAAAATTGGTTGTAGTCAAGGAGTTAAGAAGATTTTTTTCAACTACACGATATATTCCGTACATCTAAAAGTACATAAAGGGGAAACCTGGGAATCTAATATTAAGATACTCTGCTGGCATAAGACATTTTCGTTTCCTACTTGTCATCGAGTTATCGAATTATTGTGTATTGAGTGGCGTAACTCAACGCCGCGTCCTGTCTCGTTGCCAGTGTGAGGAATGATAATTTATTATTCTATTGTTATCATCTTAGCCTGTTCATTAGTTTTTGTGTGAAAGTGCATCTTCACAAACTTTTAACTTTATAACATATTAGCGTACCAAAACGCGGCATCGTTCGCTATAATTTAAGAAAAATATTTATTTTTTTTTATAAAATATTTAAATTTTATAATAGACTGTCTATAATAGAATGTCAATCTATTTGGTACTTTTTGAGATTAAATGAAACAAACATCCATCCTCACAGACTTTTACATTTATAAATTAATTGGTCCTTACTCTCTAACTACTAGGCTGTTCAAAAATTAATATTTAATTGAAATTACAGTTATTTCAACAAAGTCCTCATTTAATAAACTTTCTGATGTACTGGTAGAGATATATATGTGTCGGAACCTCATATCTTAGGCCGAATGTGCCTCCTTATCATTTGGACGTTTGGCGAAACGTGACAATTTTTGTACGTGCTGCCGGAGTTCTTTAATTTCAGCTTTACCACGTCAACAATAAATATAATATAATCATTTTCCCTTAAAGAAATTAAACTGAGAAGATGTAAATTTAACTTTACACTACAATGTAGACAACCTAAAGAAAGTTATTTTACGAAATTAATCTCCAGTGAAGGAGCTCGAGATTTTCTCTAATAAAGTTAACCTCTTGAATATAATAGTTATCTAATAGTTGTTTCAAAGAAAAAGGACAGTAATATAACGATGACAAATTGGTGTTATCCTCACATTAGCATCACTGAATACTTTAAGAACGTTTCTTTTCCTTTAATGCTAAAAATATTTCAACTTATCTTATTCTGTTGAAAAACAACAGGAAAAGTTTATAAAAAAGTTAAATCTGCCGCCTTTTCGGCACCATTATTTAGCTCCATGCTGTAATCCCGCGTATAGCAGAGTGTTTTACGAACGATTCGTCGTCAAAAGTTATTACTTACCATCAAATGAACCGTGTGATCTCTTAGCTAATTTTTATATTATCCAGTCCACTTCAGAACATATTACGTGTTGGAAGACGAAAGTAATTCCAACGGTATGCTCTGTCTTTTTACTATGGCGAAGAAATGAAAATTACTCATTCTTTGACGCGGGAATTGATAGATCGTACGCGTAAGTTCAATTCCCGCTTCGGAGAATGAGCGCGCGTGATGCGTCGAAGCGTTACGGTAGTTACAGGTTCTAATTCAACTCAATTCAACTTCAATGGGCTTGTAAATGTATTAACATTTCTTATAGTGGCACTTGTATTTCTGGATGTAATGTTATATACTCGAGGCATATTGTGGCATAAGTCAGGGGCACAAGTAGGACTGTAATCGTGACAGGTTGTGGGTTCCATCCGCGATCGAGGAACTAAAATATTTAGTATTGACTCTGAAATAACAAACTGAACTCTGTTAATAATTCCATTCTTTTACTTCGCTCTAACGAAGCTCAGCGCCACACTTTGTCTTGTAACCAGAACGAAGGCATATTTACGAAGACTTTAGTTCATTTAAATACCATTTTTTGAACTGATGACTACTTTACTATTGAATGTACCAAAACCATTGTTTTTTTACGAAAATAACGTAACGTAAGTAGTAATACGTCTTAAGCATCCATGGAACATTGAAAAAATAAAATTCTTGGTCCCGACTATTCATACTTTCCAAGTCGCTTTACTTTATAGGCCTGTTTTTATAACCTTAATCGTCACTGGGTCGGGGTTTATGCTATTGGCTATATACAATTTATAAATAAATATTAAAATTATTAAGGTCATTGTTGCACTAAACAATGAGGTATCTATATTCGATTCCCGCTCTGATTAATGAATTATTTTAATTTCTATTTGTTAGTAAAGAGTCACTGCTCTGTGACTTACGTAGAGTTTTGCTAATCAACAAAACAACGCTAAGGAGTATCTTATCACTATGGTCCTTTTGCCTAAGATGATATGTAGTAAAAAACAGCTGACATTTAATTTTTTTTTCTTCAATAGTAAATACGGTGAAGATCGTTTATCACAAAACTGCATAGCAAGCCGAAATTATTATCACATATTTAGGTCTACAATCTCTTGGAACATACAAAAAAATAAGCATCAATTTAAAGAAGTCGACAGTGAGGATTTAAGCATCGTTTTCGCTGCATTGCATCGCCACGTAATTAAAACCCATAGGTTTCTACAGTGTAACTCGCTATTCTATATTCAATCTGATATATCTTATTTTTATCAGGCATACTCTCTCTACCTATGAGCCAGGCGTTTTAGTTTTAGACATATAAATTTTATTCCCCACATAAACCATAATAAAATTGTTCAGACAGTTGGTATAAAATACCTGCAGTCGTTCGTATTATTGAACTGCAATAAAAACTATTATTTTAAGATTTAGAACGTCTCAATACGCTGACTTATACCAGCAGTTATATATTATAGAGGTAAGTAAAAATGGTGAAAATATACACTAAACATTTTTTATGTCGAAAATACTAATATAAGTGAGTAAGTCATTTCTTTGTTTTATTTTTTACCTTCTTAGGGTTTTGTATCAAATAGTTGTAGTATACTATTGGCAGTATTGCGTTCACAGTCTTAAGCTGCAGTGTTTGTCTATTTCTGATGCACGGTTTTTTTAAGTCATTTCTTGTCAAGTTACAGGCCAACTGCAGCACTGTCTCTTTGAGAATATATTTTTATTTAGTTTCACGCTTTATGCAGTAATTGATTAACAGTAGTAGTTACATTAAGAAACAGCCCAAGGCTACAAATCCAAATATAATAAGTAGTCGTATGAAAGGCGATTTTATATCCAGATATTATTTTTTATTTCCTCGGATATGCACAGTGGCTCTTTGATGCAGGTAATGGAGTTTCTTAAAAATCTCTCGATATATTTTTCCTTTTTATTTTTCTTGGTTAAGTAGATTAATTTTCTCGTTATTTAGCATGTAGCACTTTTGTGCGGAATACCAAGTGAAGCTGAAAATAAACTTGTAATTTATTTATTTGCTTTAGGCAAATTCTGACTGTGAGTTGCAATCGACAGCTCGAGCGTCCTTCCAAATGCGTCGAGATAAAGTTCTTCTATTACAACTTACACTATGGCGATTTGGACCGCGAGTAGCCCACAACTTCGCGAGCCTAGTGTTAAGACATTCCATTCTAGTTCTATGAAACGAGCAGCTTTTGAGAGGCGCGTATTCAAATTCAACCCCGTTTAACTACACTTTCTAAATAAGTAACACGCTGTTACACCACGAAGGTCTAAATTACAATATCATTCGTTTCTGAAGTAAGTAAAAAAAGCACTAAAACGAGCTTTTATGTAAGACTTCCCGTACCACAGCCTAGAGTCATTTGGAAATTCGCCAGTTAAGACTATTGTAGACTTAAACGATAAGTACGTTACTAATTAAAAATGCAGACATTACAAGAGTAAAAAAATCGAAAGCCAAAAGCTTAAAAGTTGCGATGTAAAACACTTTAAAACATTCCTGCTATATTCTAGGTTCAGTTTGTCTAGTCAGAAGACACTTCGTACACGTGAAGACACTCCGTTCCGCGCTCCGTACACTCAATAATGCCATTTAAATCTTTTAAATAATTTTATTTAATCTCAAATCAATATAAAATATAAATAAGCAAAATGACTAACGATGTAACGCAATGGTTAACTTCTGATGAACAAAAATAAAACTATGTGAAGTAAAAATCTTTAATGTCTGTGTGCAGAGACATAAACACGAGACAGGTTGTAGGTTTTATCTCCTCGAGAATTTAATATTTAATATTTTCGTTTCTTCGCTCTGATAAAAAACAAAGCGCGGTGTTGAGTTTACCCACTCAATACGCTGCCTCAAAAGCGGGGATAAGTGGGGAACAGAAGTTTCTTAAAGAGAACGTAGTGTCCTAAGTTTCCAAGATTTTTCTGCCTTCTTCATCATATGCGGGTAATAAAAATGCGGATAGTAAAAAAAACCTGTAAATCTCTCGATGCTCATAACAAGAAACTTATTGTTTAAATATCTCTGTAAAATGTCAGCATTTTATAATTTACATGAATGAATGTAACTGATTCCAAAGACGCTTAAAAAACTTTTACTCTTCAATGAAATGTCTCGGCTGTTAGTTTGGTTATTTATTAGTGAGAATTTTAAGTACCAGTAACGTCTTATTATCGTGACTTCCACTGACTTTTGTCAAAACTTCAATTACTATTTTTTATCTGTATAATTTCAGTCAGAAGGTAAAGCGCGGCGTTAAATTGTATCACTTAAAAACGAATATCGTAAAAATTAGTCAAAAAGTTTTGTGCGAAGTGCGAGATATAGTGGCTTTACACTAAAGTAAAAATAAAAGTATAGTATACGATATTTTTAAAAAGAAAATTAGAGCAAATCTCTCCTATCCATCACAGATAAGCCTGAAACTTTCTTGCCAAAATTAATAATTCTTTTCGTATTTTTAAAAGTTAATTCAGCTTGAAACACACTTTTTAACTTTTAAAAGAACAATAGTTATTTATTTTATACAAAATTATTCGACTCTTCTATTTAACAGCCTTTGGTAAATTATATTTTAAGCAGCGTTAATAAATCCGAATGTGCGATATTTTCGACCTTTAGTCGAACTGTAGCCTCCAGCATCTTAGTTGCAAAATAAATAGTATCAATATGAAACTACGCTTTTACAATCAGTACAAAATGTAGAACGAATTCTTGGAAATAAAGACCTAAAAATGACAAAGCTTAAAACTTTTAACCAACATAGATTAAAAGTTAAACTTTAGTAAAAATCATAATTTTTTTAAAGAACTTTATTTCTACGCCACAAAACTATTCAAAGCCTTTGACAAGTCAACCGTATGTGCTCAGTATCAGACAGAAGTTGTTCGAGTTCCTCGATCGGATCGAAGGTTTTAGTTCTAAAATAAATAAAAATAAATTTGCAGGAAATAAACTATAGTTTTGATATAAAAAGGCAATTTTACGTCGTTTCACGTGTCTATGAGTAAAACTGCATAAAACGGTCGTCTAACTAAGCGTTGTTTTGGATTCGATTTGATACATATTGTGAATTTTATATTCGCTATTTAACAAGCAATTTTAGGTAGAGAATATCTTAGCAATACAATATTTCCATCAACTTTCACTAAATAAGTAACAAGAAAATTGAGAGTTAAAATAAAATAACAGAATAAGGAAAAATTTGATAAAAAATACTACTTTATTCTTTTCTCTTTCAGTACGACAGGTAAAACGAATTTCACTCGAATGGCCAACTTTACACCGAGCTTTGATTAAAAAATATTTTATTAATTTCACGCTTCATTTCTCATATAGTAAGATAGGCAGAAGGAATTCAGTGTTAAGACACTCCGTTACCCATTTTTTGCCACAGCGTGTTAAGTGGTGGGACGAACGCGTGTTGCCTTATTGTAACAGCGAGGAATAAAAATATTAAATATTTTATTCCGCTAAGTGGGAACCAAACCCACGGCCGTTGCGCTTACAGTAATACACGTGTGTGTCCCATAATGGCATCGAAAAAATAAAATTCTCTATAGCCCAAAAAATATAACACCCAAGTCATTTAACAGGCATTCAGATCAAGGCAAGGTATTACAGCAAAATGCTAACATTTGTACAGGTCATTTGGATCTACGCCAGTACTGCGCCAGTGCTATCTGCTTTCGATAAGCTCGGAGCTTTAGCTTTAAGTAGATTGCGATCAGAGTCAAGGTAAAAGTTTATTTCATTTGATTAAAATATCACACACTTACTCAGCTTCCCGCTGTTTACCGTCCATTGCAGAGTAGGCAGAGGGAACCTGGGAACCTAGTGTAAAGACACTTTGACAATAAAAAATTAATTTACCTAAATTGATATACAATTTGATTTATAAAACATTTTATATTTTGATTGAACACGCAATACTTCATGAATTTAGTCTATCTAGTCTTCTATGTACGGGACACAGAGTGAAGTTAAAAAAAATGCTTAGCCCTAGTAGTCCAGCGGATTTATGAATGCAGATTTTTTGGACAGAAAGTGAGAAATGGAAGCGTCGTAGCACTAGGTTCCGAGGTTCCCTCTGCCTACTATGTAGGGGTTACAGCGTCAACTCAACATACTATATACGTTATAGGTATACATATGTATCTAAGCTTCTGGCCTCTTTATATATTACTAGCTGTTACCCGCGACTTCGTCCGCGTTCACTATTTTGGTCATAGTGACTTACACATAAAATATAGATATATGCTGTCGCGGACTTTTATTTAGAACCTTTAAGATAAATAATCCTACAGTAATCTACCTATAATTATCTTTGTGTAACTCCAACGACAAAAAAAGTTTTTTTTAAAATCGGTGTTCCCATCTTCGAGTAATCTGAGGAACATAGTTAATACGTAAGTCGGTTAATAAAATGAGGTGATAGTCAGATACAGATCCCCCAATTGCGTTATTATACGAAAAAACTGCATCTGTGCCTTTCAAATTTGAGGGTTGCCCTCGATTTCTCCAGGATTCCATCATTAGATCCTGATCTCCTTACCATGGGACCAATTGTGAAATATACCCTCTCGAACAAAAAAAGAATTTTGAAAATCGGTCCACCCATCTTCGAATAATCGGGGAACATACAAAAGAACCTCCTTTTTTATGTCGGT
>DWMZ01001889.1:0-15228 GCA_018249855.1 Eueides tales michaeli | reverse complement strand
AATTAAAATTTATAGGGATTTTTAACCGACATAAAAAAGGAGGTTCTTTTATGTATGTTCCCCGATTACTCGAAGATGAGTGGACCGATTTTCAAAATTCTTCTTTTGTTCGAGAGGGTATATTTCATAATTGGTCCCATGGTAATCAGGATCTGATGATGGAATTCTGGAGAAATCGAGGGCAACCCTCAAATTTGAATTTTCCTATAATAACGTAATTGGGAAATCTGTCTGACTATCATCTCATTTTATTAACCGACTGCAAAAAAGGAGGAGATTCCTCAGATTACTTGAAGATGGGAAAACCGATTTTAAAAAAACTTTTTTAATCGTTGGAGTTACACAAAGATAATTACTGTAGGATTATCTATCTTAAATAGTTCTAAAGAAAAGTCCGCGACAGCATATATCTATCTTTTATGTGTAAGTCACTATGACCAAAAAAGTGAACGCGGACGAAGTCGCGGGTAATAGCTAGTTGGTTATAATTTATAGGTACTTGTAATAAAATGTTAACGTATTGGTGTTTATATATGAAAGATGCTATAAATGGCATCTATAACGTAATAGAGCCAAAAACAATCATTTTTCAAATTTTAGTCTTTTTTCTGTTCACAGGCATCTCAGAAATTGTTTAACCGATTTAATTGTAGTTGTCACTAACATATTTTTGCGAACTTACCTTAACATTTTGTTTTTGATTTATTTCAATCAGTTTTATAAAAAAGGTTGTGGTCAGT
Organism: Eueides tales michaeli; assembly: GCA_018249855.1. NCBI lineage: Eukaryota > Metazoa > Arthropoda > Insecta > Lepidoptera > Nymphalidae > Eueides > Eueides tales. The sequence continues at coordinate 14,488 of DWMZ01001889.1, read as the reverse complement.
TTTATGTAAAAGGCTATTATAATAATTTAAAAAAATGTAGTTCGACAAACTTGCCATATATAACTTTTTAATGAATTGATGAATTTAGGAAAGAAATAATTATGTAGTTCAAGCGGGCGTAGTAATTTATATATTTTTTTAAAACTCTATTAGGGAAAAGTCCGACCCCACAGTCTCAATTATCAAAGCAGCACATAATTGTGCCATTTTTACATTAGGTATAATATATTAAAAAATAAATAAAATGTGCGTTTATTGCTATATATTTTAACTTTAAAACTACAAAACTTTACTTAAATATAAACATAGAGATAAGAAACTATAAATGACCGTACACTAAAACATATTCTCGGCGTTCGTTTTTATTCCGCTCTTAATAGCTTGTCTATCCTTGGCTATGCGTAACCATTCTGGCCCAGCTACTTGCTTGCCATGCCATGCTTCAAATCGTCTGCCCATCGCTTTGGCTGTCTTCCTTTATTTCTTCTGTTTTCTCTGGGGCACCATTCAGTTATTAATCTAGTCCATTTCTATTTTCGTTCTCTTAATATATGTCCCGTCCAAAGCCATTTCCATTTTCAGCATACTGACAGAACTTTTTCAAATTTAGTCTTTCCTTCGATCTTTTTTAATTGTTTTTTATCGATTCCGTTTACTCCCAAGACACTACTCTCTATCCCATTTTGACATACGTTTAAAATATTTTGTTGTTTTCGGTTAAGGCGGATGTTTGACATTCATATGTAAGACATGGCAGTATGGGGCATTGAAGACTTTTCGTTTGTCTGCCATAGGCATTTCTTTATTTTTCATTTTTATCCCAGTGACCAAAACCTCTTCCAAGTGTTTGCTATTCTTCTATCTATTTCTGCATACTCTCTGTCGGTGATACTAATTGTCCTAGATAAATATATTCGCTTACATATTCTAACTGCTGATTATTAATGGCAATATCACATTTTTGGGGAGAATTGCTCACTTTGGTCTTTGTTGCATTCATTGTGAGACCTGCTTTTGCACTTCTGTCTAATAATTGCGGCAGCATTTTTCCTAATGTTATGGGGCATTCATAGAAAAATATTAAATCAGCGGCGAATCTGAAATGACTCAATTTTTTGCCGTTCACGTTTAGTCCAAAATTGTCCCAATCCATTCTCCTAAAGATCAACTCCAAAACAGCTGAGAATATCTTAGGTGAGATAGGGTCGCCCTGACGGACGCCTCTTTCTAACGGGAACTCTTCTCTTTTCAAGTTTTATATGCTGTGATCTACCCTTATTGACCTACCCTATTTTTTAAGTATTTACTTTTTATGGACGCCTTGATGTTTTAGTGATTCCCATAAGTATTGGTGTTGCAGTGAATCAAACGCTTTGTTGAAATCTAAGAAAGCCAAATAAAATATTTTGTTTTATTCTCTTATTTCGGTAGTATTTGACGTAGGACGTGTATGTCAATAGTCGAAAGCTGCTCCTAAAACCAGCTTGTTCTCTTGGTTGGTTTTCATCATGGGTGTTACTAAGTCTATACAATAGTATTTTTGAAAAGACTATTTACTTTATTAAGCTTATTGGCCTATAATTGTTAATGTCTCCTTTATCTCTTTTCCAGTGCAACAAAACTCTCTGATTTCGTCCAATATTTTGGGATCACTTCTACTTTTATTATTTCGTTGATCAGACTGGTTAGTATAGGGACAATTACCGACATGGATACTTTAAGAAGATCATTGGCAATTTGATTGGGGCCGGGCGATTTTCCTAGCTTCTAAATAGTAGCTATATATATATAGCTTTTTCTATTTCTTTTTCTAGAATAGGTGGTATAGGCTCGGTACCTTGCATGTCTTCTGTCACAGTCGTTGTAGGTTTATTATTTTTACTTTTATACAGCTCATTATAATATTCCGTAGCAATATTTAGTATATCCAAGCTTTTTGTGGCATATCTTCCTTCTTTATCCTTTATATTTGGCATCCAAAACTTTTTTGACTCTAATTTTGAATGCTTACTTCACTCCGCCTGTTTTTTTAATATGATGTTGTAAAGTGGTGGCCCATTTTCGTTTTTCTCTTGTATTTTTGTTAATATTTTTACTTATTTCGCCTTGCTTTGTTTTTCTGGGCTTATAAAAGTAATTTTATTTCATTAAGTAATTGTATTGTTTTGATGGATAGTGTTGCTTTACTATTTGTAGGCATTTTTTAGGCTTTAGTTTTGAGAGTATTAACGAAATAGCAGTATGCTGCCTCAAATGGTTTATTATAAACTTTTTCTTCACTTCCATTTAGAATTTCTTTTAAGCTGCTGATTAGTTCTGTGTTATTTACAAGGTTTACATATGGATTTAGCGTGCAGCCTTCGACTTTTCTTTGCAGAATTAAAATTTACATTACGTAAAATAGACATGTATTTTAAAAAAAAGTGTTTGTTGATCATAACATAATCAATTTCATTTTTAAAAAGTCCATTTGGTGACGTCCACGTACATTTCTTGTTCTTTTTCTTTTTAAAGATGCTATTCAGGATATTTAGTTTGTTTTCTAAACCGAAATTAACCAATCTTTCTCCGTTTTTGCTTCTGTTACCATTACCATATCTTCCTATAGTGTACTCTTTGACACTTCCCAATTTGTCGTATTTTTGTGAGCACTATAAACCCTACTTTGTAACTTGTGATTCTGATTTTTTAGCTGCTTCCGTTGGCGAGTAAATCTGAATAATTGACCATATAATATGTTACGAATACACAAATAAACTCATTAACTTTTCCAAAATTACATTACAAGAATCGAAGACAAGAGACCGTGATAACTGACGGTTATCAATTTATTACTATGTACAATGTCGAAAAAAAAGCAGATTCTTTACCATTAGAGCTACATACATTTTCTACATTCTAACAACAAGCTTACAAGAACTTGTGAATTGTTAGTCGTCGTAGATAATATAACATTATTTAGAATTTAGATTCGTTTAACCTAAAAAGGTTCTGTTAGCATCATCTAAATTCTTTCTATGAAAATATTCTCCACATTCCTGTTACGTTTAAATTAACTCCCGTTACCATCACAACATTTATGTGCAATGTATGATTGGCACTTGTTTTTTTAAAAAATTAAAAAATATTTTGCTTGTTCATTGAGTCATTTGTTATTAGTACGAATTATTAACTAGTTCAACTAATCCTCATATCATATATGTAACATTTTATATATCACATGTCACTACTTCCGAGCATTGATAGCGCTTATATTCATATTAAAAACAAAGACAGCATTCATTCTACAAATGTTATATGTATTGTAAATTATCTTATCGTAGCTAATGATGAGGATGGCCAATATTAAAATTAATTTACCCTGTATTAAAAAAAGATTTTTTTAAAATATAATATGTTAAATGTGAGAAATTTAGCATAGTATGATAAACAGGACAAATTAAACAAATACCTGAAATATCAGGTACATGAAATGTTAAAATAAATATTTCAGATGTGGTAGTACATGACAACTTCATCAATGATTAGTATTATTATTTATTTCCAGAGATTTTAATTAGATCAGTTTATTGTTGTTTTTTTTATGTCTAGCAACTTTTGTATCGTACGTTTTTGTTATGTTTTATATTATTGGGTCGTATTTATATCATAAGAATAAGTTTATTAGAACGTTTCATTTTGCTATTTTTTTGTCTTTTTGGTGACGTCGTGAGTAACAATTTAATTATGTTAGCCTATAATTGAGACATACCATAGACCTACTATACATTTATTATTATTACATTGATATAAATATCAATATGTAGCATAGCATGTATACATATATCAATGTAATAATAAATGTTTGTTTACCTATGTAATGTTAGTGTGTACCGTTGGATTTCAAATAAATAAAAAAATAAAAAATATATCAAGACTTATCGTAATTTTCCTAGCATGTGATAAACACCTACGCAGCTTGGGCCATTTGATAGTTGAGATACGTCAACGTATCGTCCTTGGACGTAACAGATTTAGCAAGCCGAACGCGGATGCTTTCGAAAAATCGGAACGTAAGTGTATGTTTTTAGCTATCTTATCTTGTACTGTTGATTTAATAACTGGCATATGCCATACAATCTGGATTCTGAGAGTGTATATATATATATATATATATATATATATATATATATATATATATATATATATATATATATATATATATATATATAACTATTCTATAAAATACTTTTTTGTTCTGTACGATTTTTTTGTTTAATAGTTGTTGACGTAGAAAATTGACATTGATTGATCGAGTGCAAGGTGGAAGAAAAGGTGATCGAGAATATCGTGTATTGTGAGGCACTCGCGTGAGTGCCTACAATATGAAAAAAAAAATGTTGTGATTCTTTATGAATTTGGATCAAGATGTAAATTGATTTTTTTTTGCTTTTGATAAAGGTGTAGAATTAAGAAGCTGATCGTTATATTTTATTTCTTATTGATGTTTTCATTGATTGATACATGTTTTTTCGATTAATTTTCGTTTGCGTGGGCGAGACGGGGGAGAGAGAGGGCTACTATATACATAATTATATATCATCCAACGATAGAAATATCCAAAACTTTGGACGATGTTAGTAAATGATATACTACTGCATAAGAATACAGTGACTTTTATGACACTTTAAGATTGAAACTTCATGGCATTATTTGAATATGTTTTATACGATATTCAGCAATGAATATACTAGAATGAGGATTTTCCCGTTGTTAATAATGCGACTGTATGCGAATGACGTAATCGGACATTGGTGTTGCGCGTGCGACGCTGCGCCGCTGCGTCATCATCTTACACGCAATTCTATCGCCAGCGACGAAGGCAAAGTCTACAATGCGATTAGAGATTACAAACCATTCAATATTTGAAACGTATATTTCCGTAGAAGCACCTAGGATAGCAGTAGTTTGTGACGAAATTTATAAATAACCTTGAATAATGCAAAAAATATTGTTTGTAAAATTAAAAAGGTCTTATATTAACCTTAAATAACGCACAGCAAGACAAGACGAAAAGCATATGCTTACTAAAAATAAACCGTTCCATTTAAGTCGGAACACAAAAAATATAAACGACAGATGTTATACTGGAATATTATCCATTATTTCTTAAACAATTTTTGTCTGATTTTGCCAGGTCAGAAAAGGAAATGTTTTATACTATGTACAGATGCGAAGTAAAGAAGTACAAAATAATGATTGATATCATAATTATCGCATTGAAACAAATCAATTACTATAGTTATTTATTATAACTTATTTACATTCGCAATGATAAAGCATAATTATATCATAATGATTTGTTACGACTTAATTAGATTGGCAGATATTAAACAGTTGTCTTAAAAAAATACTTTTTGATTTTTCAAGTAACAAAAATTCTCATACAACAGTAGTAAAATTTTTTTACAAGTTAAATTAAAAATAATATTCAATTAGGTGTATGACTTAACAAAATTTAGAAAACAAGAGTAGAAAAGAAAAGATAACCAGGCCTAATTTAAATTACGATACTAAATTCTCAAGCGCAAAGCAAATTATTAATTACGAAACGGAAGAACAAATATTCCTTTCAAATTACATTAAATTTGAAACAGAGAGAAAGTATTTGTGACGCAAAAAGATGAAAGTTGATCAAGAATTTTAAATTCGCAGAGCTTTATTATTAAATTAATTATATAAGCCATAATTCAATAAATAACTAAAAGGTCTTTGTAATCACATATTCATACATATTTTTTGTTAAATAATAAAAATAAATTGGTTCTTTTTCCAATGACATTAAGCTTACGTATCGGCTACTAAATGGGTATGTATAAAATATGTATATGTTACCTTAGTAACAACGACGTCACTAGAAACTTTAATTACCTATAGTCGGTCGGTACACACTTTTTTGTTACTTATTAATAAGGCATATTTTTTTAAATAAAAAGCATTACCACTAAAATAAATATCTCTTGGTATATATGAGTACAAAGACTATGCATTGATATTAGATTGTAATATTTTTTATTTATTTAAAACAACGTTTTCATTTCTTTAATTGTAATTACCTTAAGAATCCATTCAAGCATATCACTATGTTCATACATTTCGAAAATCACTTTTTGACACAGTTCAGAAGCAACGAAGACAAAAATAAAACTGTGTCTAGCTTTAGTAGCCAGCAAATCACTGGCTATACTAACCCGGAATTAAATAGCATTTACCTTTGCCAAACATCGGCGGAACACGATGAGAAAATCCTCAAAGACGTCGCCGGTCGCTCCGGTGACATCTTCCAATTCCAGAGACATTTTATCTTTATCAAAAATAATTTAACAAGATAAAAAAATAACAACAACTATAAATAAATCACAGATACAGATTTCTTCTTTGGAATTATACTATCAGATCATCAGGAAATAACTAATCGAGTGTGTAAATCCGCCGAGCGCAACAGCGAAATCGCGTGTTGATACGCTAAAAGGCATTCTCACACTAGCTAACTCAGCACTCAGCAGTCGACACTGGCTCGTGACGAATAATTCTGATAATAGCTGGCGTATACGGCCCGAGCAAAAACCGCTTCGAGACGGCTGTAAGTAGCGAGAGAGCGAGCGGACGACCGTGCCTCTACAAAACACCTCGAATGGATAATTTTGACCGACTTATCTATTGAACTGTGACTTTTGATAATGAAATGTATGAAACGACATAATAAGCCCAAAAAGGCTTGCCATTTTAAATAAGATGAATAAATGTTAATACTAACAAATTCTGAACTCATAAGAATATTTAAATAAGTGTTTTTTCATTCATTCGGCTAATTCTAAGCATCGACAACTAAATTCCTAGTACGTATATAATAGATATTTGTACATATCACAGACGGAAAACTTGAAATCTTGTGCTATTTGAAAAAAACAACACTGTCCCTTTAAGATATAACTTAAAACTTTGTTACACTTTATTTAACTGGTGAGTAGCTTTTACAAAACTATCTTTAAAGACCTAAATTTTTGCTTGAGCACTCTAACAACGTTGGAGTTACCACTAAGTACCAAAACATTTGTTCATTTAGGTCATAGAACTTGTTGACGGTGTGTCTTTTTGCTTAAACAAACATGGAATGACATACACTCAAACAAATTATTTATTAAGCGTACGTAGAGTAACTGGTGGCATGCTTAGCGATGATGAGGTTTTAGATTTCGCAAGCAATGTCTCCTGTAAGGCTGCCCCTGTCAGATGACCTGTGATAATCCCTGAAAGTGATAACGATAATTCAGACAGAACCATTAAGCCTTCCCTCAATTAAACCTAGCCAATAATATAAAGAAGCTGGCCGTTGTGTGACCTTCAAAATATTGGCCTGTATATATACGTGTGATTTTTTTATTTCATTTTACTAAGAGTTTACAATCAATGAATGTGGATGAGTCAAACTTAAAATCCATTCAGCATAACGATAAGAAACGTGTTTGTACTAAAAAAGAAGAGATGGAACAATACCCGTAGCGTTAAATTCTGGAAAACCTTGATGTAAATATATGAAGAAAATCCCAAAGAGGAAATCCCGGAAATATCACTCAAATCTGTAGGCTCTCCTACAGAAGTGCAGAACATTGCTCTGAATGAGAATCAGAATAGTATAATTATCAATTATATTTTAGTAAATGAAAAATTACATGAAATAGCTAAACTTTCTATAAACTGCTATAGAAAAAGAAACTGTTTGTTTCAATATCATACACACTATTTTTATTTCTGTAATATTCCATGTATGACTGTAATGATCTCTGCCTCAGTGTATACGAACTCATATATGTTTCCGTAAAAAAAAGACTAAAATATAAAACTTATAGTTTTTTGTTTAATGACTTATTATTTGATGCAGTGAAGATTAACAAAAGTTGTTCAACCTGATGAATATTTATAAGTAGTTCTATGTAGTACTACTTTGGATGTGGTAACTCTATTTCTACAGTAGATTAATTACTTTTTTTATCAAATTAAAATATTCTTTATTCAATTAGGCCATTGTAATCACTTTTCAATCGTCATGTTACATAAAAATGTCTGTAGTGCTAGGTGGTAGCTTCGTGTAGGACTCTACACGATGCTATCGCCGGCAAGAAATTCAACAGTTGCTCTTTTCAAAATATCAATTAAAGTAAATATACAACATAATTAGCTTCCTGTGTAAGTACCAACCGCATTTAATCCCACGCATTCCTTTCATGGTGATAACGTTGAATTGAGTAATATGCTTTGCCCAACAATATATTTTTAACTTTCACTTTAAATCTTTGAAGTGGCAAGTCTAAAATCACTTGTAGAATTTTGTTATACATACGTGTACCACGTCCCATAAGACCTTGTAACTTTTTGAAGACGAAAACTACGAGTGATCAGCTTGTTTTTACTTTTTGTAATGATATCATGTCTATCACTGTTCTTTAAGTAATTGTGGATATTTTTTCGAAGAAGTCAATATGTTAATCTTTTTAAACGTTTCCCTTATAGAATCTTTAGGGATTAGGTTATAGATTGCTCGAATAGCTCGCTTCTGCTAGACAAAGATTGACTTAATACTGGCTGCATTACCCCAAAGTAAGATGCCGTAAGACATAATACTATGGAAGTAGCTAAAGTAAACAAGGCGAGCCGTTTCCTCATCAGTCAATAATCTAATTTTTTTACAGCGAAAGCTGCAGACCTCAGTCTATTCGCCAATTTATCAATATGAGGTGACACACAATATGAGACCCACTGTAGTTTGGAGTCAATGGTGATAACGAGAAAAACCGTAGAATCAACAGGCTCTCCGGTTTCACCATTCAAAAATACATTGGCTTTCACAAGTTTCGTTTGTTATGTTCTGAATATTACACATTTTGTTTTATGACATTTTGTTTTATGAAAATTTTGATAAACTTACATTAACAGCGTATGCACTCCTTTTGAACCACAAATTTTGTAAATTTTTTTTGTACGAAATATCTATAAATTTTTAATAGTCGTATATTTTTTCTTTATTTTTGTTGGAAATTTTCACTTCGTACCGAATTTTATAAATCGGGCCACGTAAAATATAAGACACAAAATGCTCGTATTTTTTAATGTGTTGACTTAAAGCTTGAACTTTCGTGCTCTTAGAAATCGATCGTAGACCTATAAAAATTTAATACACGAGTTAAAATATTGCATATGTATATTATCATGAAAAAAACTAATTAAATTGAAATAAATAAGTATCATGCACAGTAGTATAATAAATAATGTATGTAGATATACGTATATAAATATATTTAGCGAATTTAAAACGTCACTTACTACTATAGAACGTAGTTGTTGTACTTGTACGCAACCTATCTAGTCAACACTCGTCAGAGATGGACATCAATGACGTAGTGGTCATACAAAAAGCCGCGCCCGCTGTTTCGATTGAATCAATTACTAAATAAATAGTTTTAAGCCAGGGCTAGTGAGCTCCCTGAAACCGGTGCCAACTGATTTACACATATGGCGGCTTATGCTTATGTAGTTATTCTTTACATTGTTTTACGATAGCTATATTTTTTTTACAAGTAACATACACTTGACTATATTAAGTCTTAAAATAAGTTTAGTTATTATATATAATTCATCTTGATGTCATATATTGCCCCTAAAAAAGAACACAGCCAACCCTGAGCAAATAATCAACAAGATCATCTCGTAAGTACATTATTCTTCTGACAAATAAATCGTCTTCGAAGGCTATGGTCGTTTTATTGTTAATACAATCCACTTTAACGGAGCTTTTCTTTTCAAAAAGAGGATGTTCTATATTCGTTAATTATATTTTTAGTATGTTAACCGATTTATAAAAAAAATATTTAAAAGAACTTTCTTTACCATTACCACCAAGCCAAGCAAGATGGAACTGAAATTGAACAACAACTGCAAAGTTTTTGCAAAATCATAACCAATTGATACGATTGTTCAAGACACTCTCTAACAGACTGCAAAACGATACCTACGTTGTTGTAAATAAAGCAGACAGACTCTATGGAGAGCTAACTATTAAAGAAGTTGCCGATGTTATGGCTGGTGAGCCATGCGAACGTTGACACATTCGCATACAACGCAGAAATAATGTTATGGAAGTTATTTACGACAATCATCGTTCTTACGATGCTTTGCAGTATCCGCCGATTTTTTTGAAGGGGAAGATAAATGTCATGTAAATATAAAGCAAAAGAATCCATCTACAGGTATTTATAAATTATCTTATAATTTTTGTTCTAGGTCTATAATTTGTGTATCTTATAAATATATTTATTTACAGGTGAAGAATTAAGTAAGTGCTATGAACTTTTACGGATATCGACTAATGATTCGTGCTAATAAACATATGAAAATTCTCCGATGCAGATCGCTATTTTATCACCACCATTCAACTTCGTGCTGAGGAGTGCAACTAATGACATATATATATATATATATATATATATATATATATATATATATATATATATATATATATATATATATATATATATATATATATATATATATAAAGGAATGTAAGGAACTGCTTACCACGATGGAGATAGATTAGGAGTAAATTAAGCTGGGTACGAAATTGTGAAACATGGCCAGATTTTGAAGATAAAATAATTAATGTGTTAAGTAGTTCCTCGTTCACGACATGAATGATGCAATGCATTCGCTTGCTGATCACATTGATATTGGTCAACTAAGACAAGTTAGAATCAATTATAGAGCCTAAGTTTCTGACTGCGTCACAATAGCGAATTATCTCTCCTGAGTATAAAATTGCAGGGATAGCATTTCAGTTGATTTCGGAGCAAGGTCTGCTATGTACCGCCTATGACGATTGCCTGAGATTTTTTTAGGGTTCATTATTAGATCTAATGCAGCAGATCGCTATTTAAAGAATCAAGAATTACAGGCAGTTCATTTAATTTACAGTGGCGATAACGTCAGATGGAAAAGAGAAGTCTAGAGATTGATATATGCATTAAATATAAGTGAGGAAAGAATACCGCCTTGTGGAACACCAGCAATGAGTTCAAGCCATGTCGATGATAAATAGTAAATATAAATAAATAATCTTAATTTAAATTAAGCAATTAATTGGAGCGTTGATGATTATTTTAAAACTCATATTAATAAATATATTTTTTTTGCGAAAATGCGCAGTGGCACAAGCGTGTAACTGTAAACGCGACAGGTTGTGAGTTCGATATCCACTAGAAGAAAAAAATATTTAATTCTTCGACTCAATTCGTAGACGAATTCCAATCGAAATGCTTGTTAAAATTTTCATTTCTTTGCTCTGGTAACAAGGCAAAGCGTTTTTGAGTTCCGCCACCCAATGTCTCAAATTCAGCGGTAAGTGGGTAACGAAACGAAGAGCATCTAACACTAGGTTTCCAAGTTCCTTTAGCCTATCCAGCTTTGTGCGGGATACAGCGTGAAGCTAAAGAAAAAAAGATTACAAATTCAATATTTTGGTTTATTTAATTTATATCAAAGAACTTACATTTTTGATTCATTTTACTTTTTAGTAGTAGTACTAGAATAATTTTAAATAAAAATCACTCGTACTGGGGTTTTACCCGATATCGACAAGCTCTGTGTTTTGTCTTACTAGAACGTGGAAACAATAATTATCATATGACCTGAAAGAAATCGAAACCAATTATCGCGTTTACAGACACACGTCCCATGATTGAACGCGTTCTTATTTCTCAGGAACTACTGGTCCGAATTGAAAATTTCCTTTCGTGTCAATTAATTAGTCTATTTGCCGGTATGTAAGACCAATAAATTAATTATATACACAAAATATATTGTATGAATATATTTTATGAATTTCATTGGTCTTTATTTAAACGGTTTAACAATACTTGTGTGAAAAAATCTTATGCGCCTGTTATAAAAAAAAGTAAAGAAAAAACATAATAATAATCTTGTATATTTTACTAAGCAGTGTCAATAAATTGATCGATGGGAGAGGACAGTGAAAGAAATCGTACAAATCTTTCGTTTGCATTTAATGTTAAACGACTGATAAGTCGCGTCTTAATATGTCAAACGTATCAATATTTTGGTCGTGCTTGAGTGAAAGTATGCAAAATATTCTAAAAAACAAGACATTTGATTAGGAAACAGATATTTTTATCGTTTCCCTGAAATTTGAAGTAAAATTAAGATATGTATTTAAATATTTGCGTACGTTTAAAGCGTTTAAAAAACATTAAATTCGAACGATCACTTACGAGCTCTAGAACAAAGCATGAATAGATTTACATAAACTAATAATAGTAATATGAGGCCTATCGTGGCGCAGTGACAATAGCGTGAGACTGTAAACGACAGGTTGTGCCTTGGATCCCCACTGGAAGAAGTGAAATATTCAAAATTCGGAAGAAAGTGGAGAACAGAACGGAATGTCTTAACACTAGGTCCCCAAATACGCTCTGCCTACCCAACTATGTGGGGGGTACGGTGTGAAGTGAATAATAATAAACTAATTTTATTAGAAAAAATAAGTCTATGTTAATGGTACTTACCGTAGAGTGACGCCAAAAATGAATTAAAGCATGTATATCAGTCGCTGGTGCAAGTAGGAGATAGTCCCGCCATTCGTCGTAGCTTATATTTAAGCTGCCGTCCTGATCCATCCTGATGACAAATGTGAAAAGTTGCAAATGTTACTAGAACAACACTATATAGAAACATACTATTTCTAATTGTGAAATTTAATATAAAATGTATTAACATATTTAAAGATTACGTTATTCTCATCTTAATTATTCATAATAATTAATGACAATTTAATTTATATATTAAGTAAAAACATATTAATATTTAGATATGATTAACTTAATGTAAATTAAAGCTACCATGCTCATATAATTATAATAATTTAATTGCAACGTGTCTTTGCTTGTTTAATTAGACACTAATTCAAACCACTACTATAACAAAATTTTAAACGTTGCGGTATTTGAACCCGTGCCTCTTTGGGAACCGACAAAGAAGCGTTTTATATATATAAAGCCCTACTATAACACGTTACGGGAACGTTACAACACTTAAAGATAATATGTATATCAACATATACCCTGAACGTGCACGAATCGTTGTGGTCAACCTTAATCACGGGACACGACTCACACTACATATGATTGAGATAACTATAAAAGGCTATAAATTTTATATCAAAATCATTGTGTGACATGATCTATATAAGAAAGAGTTGCGAAAGGGTTTTAAGGCACTATTCAACGTTAAAAAAAGTTTTATTGCAATTGTAGACAAAATATAATAAAAATATTTCAACAAGATGTTGCCCACATATACAAGATATCAAGACAAGGCCTGTCGAGGCGCAGGGGCACAATGTGCGACTATTAATGCGATAGGTTGTGGGTTCGATACTCAATAGAGAAAATGAAATTTTTCATATTTTCATTTCTTTGCTCTGATAACAACGCAAAGCGCGGCGTTCAGTTTCGCCACTCAACACAGTCTGGCTCAAATTCGGCGGAAAGTGGGGAACGGAAGTGTCTTAACATTACGTTTCAAGTTCAGTCTGCCTTCCCTGCCATGTGCCAAAAAAGTTGTACACGTTGAATAGTATATGTGAAAGTTATATCTTACAAATAATCGTATATTTAGAATAAACACACATATATATGCAAAAGAATATTCATTTTTAAAATACATTAATTAACCTGCCCCGATAGTATCTATCATATTGTGTGAGAATATATAGAACTATGTGAGCTAGATTGAGCTAGGAAAGAAGATATTATATGTGAATATTATGATATTATATGTGAACTCTTAACATACACAATTAAGTTCATTTAGCAAATTGGTAAAATTCACAAATATAAAAAGAATTGAGATCCATAAAATAAAACCATCTAAATATGGAGTAAATGCAACATATTACATTTATAGTTGCGAAAACTGATGAAAAAAATTATGTCAATTTAAAGCATTTAGTTCCACAAAATTGCTGCATAATTTGGCAGCTGACACCACCCCTCCCTCGGTACGCCCATGATTATAAGTATAAGGTAAAAATATTAAATATATCAATATTACAATCGTCTTGTGTTGTATAAGCTTTATCTTACTAATATTATAAATGCGAAAGTTTGTACGGATGTGTGTATGTTTGTTACTCTTTCACGTAAAAACTACTGAACGAATTTAATATAGCTTCGATATCAGAATAACATAATAAATTAAAATTTATAGGGATTTTTAACCGACATAAAAAGGAGGTTCTTTTATGTATGTTTCCCGATTACTCGAAGATGGGTGGACCAATTTTCAAAATTCTTTTTTTGTTCGGGAGGATATATTTCACAATTGGTCCCATGGTAAGGAGATCAGGATCTGATGATGGAATCCTGGAGAAATCGAGGACAAA
>DWMZ01001888.1:0-15229 GCA_018249855.1 Eueides tales michaeli | reverse complement strand
TGGCGGAACTCAACGCCGCGCTTTGCCTTATTACCAGAGCGAAGAATTGAAACATTAAATATTTAAATTGAAAATATTAAATATTTCATTTCCTCGACTGGGGATCGAACCCAGAACCTGTCGGTTAAAGGCAACGCTCGTGCCGCTGCGCCACTACAGGCCCCAACAAATTGAAATTGGATGTGTTGCTGGTGAAATAGTGTTTTTACCACGTACACCACTTATATCTAACAACTTTCCGTTCCAATTGAAACGTACTCGACTCCCTGTAAAAATTTGCTTTGCGATGACAATCAATAAGTCATAGGGACAAACGCTTATCGACAAACGTATCGGCTTGAGGACTGGTCGTTATATCCATGGACAGCTTTATGTTGCTTTTTCGCGAGTCAATAATGTTTCAGGTCTGGTTATATGGGCCGTCTGAAAGAAAATATGCCAACAAAGTGGACAAAGAAATTTTTAGTCTTAATTAGTACAATATTTCTAATCAATACTTAAAGTGGAGTACATTGGAAAATATTTGTAGATAATTTGAAAATATTGTCATTTATTTTAAAGTAAATATAGAACGAAATGGTTATTATGCTAAAAAATACTCTAAGGCTTATGTTAACATAGTTTCGTGTAGCAACTAAATCCTCTTCAAATACCTAATAAGCTCTCATGATATCTATTGAATAGACTGTACTTTTTTATATTTTAGATAAGTCCATTCATAAAGTAAACAGACACTAAAGGAAGATATGGCTTGATATTTTGAACATACATGATCAAAGTAATGTCATATTCGTAAAAGTCTATTACAAAAACTAAGATAATTATTACGGTTACATATAATGTACTTATTCTCAAGTATAAAAAAAACTTCATTCTCTTCATCTTTATGCGAAGGAGAATTACGGTGTTGAAAGTAGGTAAAAGTCAAGTGGTTTTCATGGAATAAATCGAGTTCTACGCGGGCGAAGCCGCGGTCACCAGCTAGTATATTATAATTACATTTTTATATAAATATGCTTGAACTACATATTGTTTTATCAGTATAACTAGTTTAAGACGTACTGTGGCATATGGGCGGCCTGCAATAGGTTGTGGGGGAATTCCAACTTATTATGATATCTTAATAGATTCGAGTCAGTCTTACCATCGAAAAGTTCCGTACCATTAGCTTTAAATCGACAAATCATGTTCCATATGTGAAAGTGCCCTTAAGTATTTATTCTATTTTTTTTTAGTTTTCATATAGTTTAAAGCGGCAACGTAAGTATACAGTGTAAAACTATTACGTCTCATGCGATACAGCTTAATCATAACGGACATAGATACGGCTGGACGGAAAAGTCTTCTTAATTGGGGTCCTATTTTACTCTTATGTTACGGAATCTGTAATTAAAAAAAAATAGTATCATGTATTGTAATAAGCATTTTTTTTAGTCATAAATTGCAATCTAATCTATAACATCAAAAATTTAAAATTCTCTTATACCATTTTTACTATTTTTAAAGTGTTATTCCACACTTAGGAAAGAAAAATACTAAATTTAAAAACGTATAAAAATTTGGACGAAGCAGGATTTGAACCTGCGCCTCTTGAAAACCGTTCAAGCGCTCTGACCACTAAGCCATCCGTCCTCTCCAAGCTCCGTCCAAATTTTTATACGCTATACGTATAGCGTATATATATACAACTTATTCATGTTGGTAGTTTTTAAATTTAGTATTCCTCTTATACCCTTTAATTTTCTTTTGTCCTTATAAAATATCATAACAGCCTTGTTCATCAAAAATGAAGATGACAAACAGCGTACCTACCTCTCTACTGCAGATTTTAAAAAGATACAGTTTTTAATATTTTAATAATCTATTTGAAAATTTCGTTTCTTACGGAGTGCTTTTTCGAGGTTATCGTGAGGCAGTGGCGCAGCGTCTGAATGTAAGCGCGACGATTGCAAATTCGACTCTCAATCAAGGAAATGAGTTAATTTCATTTCTTTTCTTTGGTAAAAAGGTGAAGGGTGGCTTTGAATTATGCCACATAACAATTACTCTATCCAGTCTCTAAAATTGTTGACTAGATGTTAGCAATAGGTTTCCTCAGCATATCGTGATACAGAAGCAAAAAAATATATTGTATATATTTTGGATATCATTAAGACGATAAAATAAAAACAAAATACATTGTTTACTAATCAACGGAGGTTCAAGTTACGCGGATATGAAATATTTTACATTACACATTAACGAATTCGAGTATGTGAGTTATTTTTATAATTTCTCATTTTTTTTTAGCATCACGCTGAATCCCGCGTTTTTGTTTCGTTTTATTTTATTAACATTAGTTTTTAAATGTTGTCTAGTATATATTAGGTCGGGCAGGGGGTACTTAGTGGTTAAGACACTCCGAGTTTATTTACGGAGCTAAACGCTTTTGTTATCAGAGCCAAGTTAGTCTTTTTAACCTTGATGATATGTTCCGCACACAACAGGGTAGGCAGAGGGAACTGGAGAAACTATTTTTAAGAAATTCTATTCACATTACTGTCGAGCAAATTTATAAACGGCGTCACTTAACGCCGCCGTTTGTCTCGTTACTAGAATAAGTAAATTAAAATAATATACATATATTTCATTTCCTCGAGTGGAAATCGAACCCGTAACCTATCACGTTTACAGTCACACGCTGTCCCCGCATCGCGACTGGCTTTGGATGGCTTGATTAACTGATTTTGCCTTAGCGCTATATCGCAGGATAGAAAAGAAATCTAGTGTAAAGACACTCCGTTCCCTACATTTCGCCGAATTCTAAGGCATTGCTAGTTGACTAGCGGAACACAACATCGTGCTTTGTCTTATTACAAGAGCAAAAACTTAAAATATCAGATGAAACTAATTAAACCGGGTTTATCGCATGTTTGAAAAGTCGGATTTTCAAAACTGTATTCGCTATTAAATTTGTCGATTAGGTTAAAGTCAAAGATCTTATTATGAAAATGTTAAGTATTTTATTTTCTCGAGTAAGAATCGTACCGATAACCTGTCGTACGCTACCCATACAACACTATAGGTCTCAAAATAGTTATAATATTGAAACAATATCTCTTTCAAGCATTTTCATATAGAAAGGTTATTTTAAAAAGTATCTTATATATGAATATTGTTTTATTACTGAAAAGTATGAGCCGTAGCTATTTTCATATTTTTATATAACGTAGTTTAATTTTATCAAAAGCTTACTGGTATTTTAATCTTAATATCCTTTATCCTTTCAATATGAATTTCCTGGCAGACCTCATATTTTACCCCGCAACGTTTATATGACGAACAATCTTAGACTTTAATCTCTTCTTGTTTGTAAGATAAGTGTTTGTCAAGATATTATTTTTGCTTTAACCGTGAAAAGAATAGAATATATAAATGTTATAAATATCGCGTATTGTGGTTTTTCAAGTAAGCGTTTGATATCAACGTTTACCATAAGAGTGAAAAATTTAGATGCTTTTCATAGAGTTTAGTAATTGTATTGTAGATGTGCATTAAGATTTCTTCTTAGTAAAAATAATTTTAGTATTTCCTCTCAATATCTTGACAGGAATTATATAACTTTGCATATCTTGAAAATTACAGCAACACCATAAGGACATAAGCAAGTATTTCCCGCAAAGCCTATACATATAGATACCTATTTCAGTCTGCTTTTTGAGATATTATATATTAAGTGGTGTAACTTAAAACATAGTGCGTAACAAGAATTTAAATATGTTATATATAAAAGTCAATATGGCACAAAGGTATTACTTTGGAAAATTGACACTTTTAACATGCAATAACTTGAATAAACATATAGAATAGTGACCTTAACATTAGATTTTCATATTCTTGGCATATTCTTGAATTCGGCAAAAATAAGGAACAAAAAAATAAGGAATGGAAATATTATAATTGGAAAGGAGTGTATTCAAACTAGATTCCCAATCTCCCTCTGCCTACTCTGCCGTGTGCGCAGTACAGCTTGCCTTATTTTATGCGATCATTTTGTCAAGATCTTTTATATATTAACAATATTTATTTGTAAATAAGCTAGCAATAGACTTGTTTGCTCTAGTGTGACTGATTTTATATATAAATTCAAGGACATAAATCAATGATGAGAGTATTAAAAGTTTTTACTTCGATAACTCACTTAATAGATAAGAGTATTCAAAGAAATAATGTTTATTTCATTTTTAATATTAAATACTTTTGCTTACACTTGTCTTCTGCCAGTCATGAATAGCTAATATACTTCGTTTTTACCATTGTTTTATACAGAGACATTGTGTGAAACAGGTTGCGGAGCTCTTCGCCGCATTTTCTCTAATAGAATGTTTTTTTTTTTATTTTAGTGATAGATGTTAAATTGTTGAACTTGAAAAATATTCCTTTCATTATTGTTCGTTTCGAATTTTATTTCAGAGTCAATCGGACCATTCATGTAGGATACGTCTGTTATTGCACGGCCTCAATTCAAGTTGATTGACTTTTTTATAATCTCAGGTCAGTTCTGTTTTATCAAACGTCAGATTTATGACAAGTTGCAATTTTCCCGTTACAAAAGTGTTTGTGATTTTTCTGTATTCATTCAATACTGCTGAAGTAAACAAAAAAAAATTGTATAAAATGAAACTTTTTAGTTAAGTTTCTAACTGATAGTAATAGTAAGTAAATGTATAATGCAGAAAGGGTAGGCAATAGGAACTTGGGAACCTTAGGTTAAGATACTTTACGTTTCGTGTCCCACTTTCCGCCAAATTGAGGCATTGCGTTTAGTGACAAAACTGAAGGCCGCGCTTTGTGAGAGTTTTTTTTATCCATGAGTAGGTATTGAACCCACGACCTATTGCATTATCAGTCGCATATTTCCAAAATTCCTTTAGAACTCAGTTAAGTTTTATCAGAAATGACTTTCGGATCACAACAAGTCGTTTTTTATAAATACAATATCACTTCAAATTATTTATAAGTTCTCTTCAGCGCAAAGATACGCGTTTTAACTAATATAATGAGTATGGTGTCGATTCTCAGTCGGTTGAATATATTATTTTTATTCCAGCGCTCTAGTATAGTACAGGAACGTGGTAGAAAATTCCGTTCCACTTTGTTTTGGACTGGTTCGAAAAAAACAAAAAGTATTGATACTGGGATCTCCCTGTCTTTTCTGCTGATTGAGATGATAACATTAACGGATTTTAAATATTTTTTTGTCATCTTTTTACTACTTATCTATGTATTTAAAACAATTTTCTTACTCTGTAAATGTATTGTTAATAAAGAACTACGTGTTAGGGTTGTTTTATCTATTACTATTTGTATTTTAAGACCTTCTTTATAGATAGTTTTTAAGATGTTGCTGAAAATTGGGAACGGAGTGCCTAAACACTAGGTTTCCTTTGGTAACAGTGCCTCTGGTAAAATCGTAGCGCTTCTGCGTGAATTTTACAAACAATATTTATATTAAAACAAAAAATTAAGTTAAAACTGTAATCGCGACGATACGATTCGAACTCAGGGGAATTTTCAATTTCAAAATATCAATTATACAAAATATCTTTTCCTCGTTCTGGTAACAAACAAAGCTCGGCGTTAAACTCCACCATTTAATTGAAGCGAGTGTCTTAATACTAGGTTACCTGTGATCAGCCTCTTCTATATATAACATACGTTATTAAAAATATAATTTACAAATTTAATTTTCAGGAGTTTGTTGATATCATGTTAAAACGTATGGACGTGGACCTGGACGGTGTGATAAACTTTCAAGATTTTCACACGGCAGTTACGAAAACACCTTCGTTACTTGAGAGCTTAGGTTACTGTCTACCCGAAAGGCCAGCTGTATACTCGTTCCTAGCCACTTGGTGCCCAGCGTGGGGCAAAATGTGATAAAAGTATTACTATATATATATATATATATATATATATATATATATATATATATATATATATATATATATATATATATATATATATATATATATATATATATATATATATATATATCTATTTTTATTTATATTTTTTTTTTTTTTTTTTTTTGTACTCCGTACATGAACGGGTGCGCAAATGGAACCTGGAAAGCTAGTTACAAGACACTCCGTTCCCATTAAAGCACTTCCGTTCTAAGTTTCTGCGAAATTGGATGTATTGATTGTCTTGTAATTTGCCTTGTCGCCGAGAGTGAGGAATGAAAATTTTAAATATTGTATTTTCTCGAATCGAAATGGAATGGAATGGAAATCGAAACTACATCTTGTCGCGTTTACAGTAGCATGCTACTTTTGCACCACGACGGTCATCAAATTATCATTAGTAAATAAAAAATGATATATTGTCCAAAACTTATAAATATGAACTAAACAGCTTGTAATGCACTATGCTCCAACTGCACCATGTAAAGTAAAATGGATGGCTATACGAAATTATTCTCAAACGGATCTAAAAATGTATTCGTGGAAATACGCCGTGTCCAAAATTTCAACCTCACTGTACAACGAAGTGAAGTGCTATTTAAATAGAAATTGCAACGGGTTTGCTTTGTAACAATGAATTTACGTGCCTTTTGACAATTATTTTATCACTTTAATTGAATATCATATCATATACATATTTAAAGTGGAGAAAAGATGCGACTTAATGGAACGGAGTATCTTTAACCCGGGTTCCCAAAATATCTTCCTGCCTTTCTCTCTACCGTACACAGAAGGAACTAGTGTTGAGGTATTCCGTGTCCTATTTCACGATCAATTTTGCGAGCAGGGAGATGAAAATAAATTATTCTATAGAGTCGGCTTTGATCTTATAATTGTCGCGTTTACGGTTAGGCGCTATACCAATACCATAATGGCTTCAAATACTAAATACGATAACGTATTGGGTTCCACCACTTAACACGCAATACCTCAAGGGAACGTAGGGAACAAAAGTGGAAAGGAGTGTCTTAACACTAGGCTCCCTAGTTCCATCTGCCTACCCTGCCACGTGCAGGATACAGCGTGAAGCTGAGCAATACCCTTTGTCATTAATATTAAGAAATCTTGATACTTGTTGTTAATTCTTATATAACATCAAGTTTTGATTATAGAAGTTAAATTTTAATTATGTTACGTCTCAATTTCACTTATTATAATTTTGATATGTTATCCTGTTTCTTTTATTTACTTTCATGCTTATGAATTCTTTTATTTTTTGTTAGTTCTATTCATCAGTGATGTTGGTGTGAATTCAAATCCAAGTCGAGGAAATGTTTATATGTTTAGCTTTTCCTCGAAAAAAAAACATATACATTTAAATTTATGTAAACTATAATGCAGAGCGAGTGTAGTTTTAAGTTACGATTTGCTACTGCCCAGTATATTATTTTTCATAAAATAAGCAGAAAACATATCAGAGTTGCTTATAATGAATTAAATATGATATAAATGCCTTTTTTATGATACATTTTGCGAGCAGGGAGACGAAAATAAATCATTCTATGGAGTCGGTATTGAACCTACAACCTACAAGCAGGGGCACAGCGTTCGGCTGTGTACACAATAGGTTATGGGCTCGACTCCTCCTCAAGGAAATTGAATATTTAATATTTTCGTTTTCTAAGTCTGATGATGAGATAAAGCGGGGCGTTGAGTTTTCTCACTCAACATGCAGAACCTTCGAAATTTGATACTATATTAAACTACACAAAAAGTATCAAAAAATATATACTTATAACAAATATGTAACTGATGGCTGTCTGTACACGGAAGAAATAACAAAAAAGTATTTTAAGGGAACCTTCATTAAAGTAATAGGGCCCAGAGCAGAAATTTTAATTTTTTATCTGTTTATCTCTATGTCGATTTTGTTTGTACGCGCTGTCTCAGAAACGGATAACCAGACTTAAATGCAATTTAGTTACCTTTTTTAACATTTAGTGTTTGATTTATTTAGTCCGATTGATATATGAATAGGTTTGGTCAATTTAAAATTATTAGTTAGCCAAATAGCTACAAATATTTTTTTAATTTACCCGAGATTTTTGTTTGGCCTGTCGTGGCAAGCAGGCTGTGGGTTTGATACTGGAACGGAGTGTCTTAACACTAGGTTTCCAACTTTCCTCTCTCTCCTTTCCCTCTGCCTACTCTGCCATGTGCAGTATACAGCGTGAAGCTGAAATTTTTGTTTTTAATATACAGATGTTGTCTTAAAAGGTGATAACTATGTCAGAAAATTAGTATAATTCATGTGGGCGAAGCCGCGGGCGGTTCACTAGTATATAATATAATAATAGCACCAAGTTAACCTACCAATAACAGTTATACTCGGTGTGTTGAACAAATACAAAAGCGTTCAACCGGCTGTATGTAGTTGTATCGGAGGTATATACGTGTTCAGTCATCGATGAATATCCAATCATATGCTTCGGGCTAATTTTATTGGCGCTTGTCGAGATGTCAAACAAGGTGTGACCATGTTTATATCTATATACATTTAAATAGATTATTTTTACAGTTTCACACTGTGTCCCGCACATACAAGTGTAAGTGAAAGGAACTTGGGAACATATTGTAACGACACTTTGTTTCCGCTACCACACTTCAACACTTCATCTCTCCTCTTTCTACCGAATTTGAGAAGTTGGATGCTGAGTGGCTGAAGTCAACGTCCACACTTTGGCTTGTTACTATAAGGAAGGAGATCGAGCCCACAACCTGTTACCCTTATAGTTCATCTTGTTCATCAGGCTTGCTTTGCATTACTTTTTTATATGGCCAATGGTCAAATGGATAAAGATAATAGATTATGATACATGGTGCAATATGGCCTGTAGCCTTAATTCTCTCTAATTCTCTTTCTTTTTTTGCCTAAATCATAAAATTGTAATTGTGTGTGGTGAAACTTAACTTATTTTATTAAAAGAGAATTTAACTCCACTATCAAAGGCCTGATGTATCAGGCCAAATTAGTATAGTTACAATTATATAATATTATATTATAATAACTAGTTCGACCTTTAATTAACTGGCGATCCATGAAGTTGTACAATGTACATACTTGTATACCGAATACCGAAGCGCTGTAAATTCGAAACATTATTACAAATTCCAATAGATTTAATGAAATTATAGTTATTCAACAACTTTGAAACGCATACGTAAATATTGTTGTTTAACAAACGATTAGTTGAATGAGTATATATTTAAATGATATTTAAATGATTTAAGCGATGTTTCTGATGGTTTTGGTATTGTTATGTATTTTCCAAATAAAATTTTATATTTCATACACACACACACATACACACATACACACACACACACACACAGATACACATAATGCGATAGTCGTGGATTAGATTTCCAATCGGAAGTATAATTATGATTATTGGTTTTAAGTAATTCAACAAACTATACCCAGTATTGACGATTGTCGTGGCGTAGGGATTCAAGTGTGTGACAAAACGACAGGTAATATTTTCAAATTAAATATTTGATATTTTCATTTCTTCGCTTTGGTTACAAGACAAAGGGCGGCGTTGAGTTCTGCCACTCTACTCGCAATGTCTCTAATCGGCAGAAAGTGGGGAACGGAGTGTCTTAACACTAGGTTCCCAAGTTCCCTCTTCCTACCCTGCCATGTGCGGGAACGCGTGAAGCTAGGCAACTATACTCAGAGTTCAATGTTTTGGCGCTAAGTAAAATAAGGTAACAATATTAAAACCACTCTGTATATTAATTTTGTCAAACAATGACGTCATTTAACCTTACCGAAACAGTGTGTTAGTCAAACGTTCTATAACCGTCAATAACGTAAAACTGACCTACTCCAGTTTCAGTTTAGTTATTCCAGCCGCGAATACCTTTATAGTATATATTAGATATAATAAATATAATATTTAATAAATGAAATAAAAAAAATGTTTATATTTTTGGTGATAGTTGCTTACTTTAATGGTGTATATTTTTAAATAAGAATCATCAAAAATGTTTTGTTAATTATGTTTTTTGGCTCGGTAATTACAGAAGATATATTGCCGTCCGATTTCCATTTAGAGAAATAAATCAATTTAAACTATTTTGATATTCAATACTAACTGCGGCGTTTAATTTCGCCACTAGACACTCAATGTCTCAAATTGAGAAATTACGAGAATGAACTATCTTGACTCCATTTCTTTCCATACTGTTATGCAGGGTAAGGCGTGAAAAAAAAATCGAAATAAAAAAAGAGATTTCGTTCACTTTTTTTTATTGAGACACATTTAATTGTCATAACATTTTGCATGGTTTGACTAATCTATAAATGACGTAAATGCACATTTATTGAAAGCAAGTTAAATATGTATGCAGGCAACTCAGAATTACAAACTTAGAATACGTCTTGAACAATATTGCATTAAAAAAATGGCTACAGCGGAGAAACTGGTATCTAGTTTTACCCTCTGTTATATGGACATAGTTATATTCCACACAAAGTCCACATTACGATATGATCATGTAGGTAGTTACGTAAATAAAGATTTCCAGAGGGCTAGCAAAATAACTAAAAAAAATTGGAAAGTTATTTAAAGAATCAAATAACAATTATATTGCCTTTAGTGATCTTTTAAATTTTGATAATAATCCCATACGGCATTGAGCAATGTGAATAGTTAAGAGAAACTTGCACCTGCAATTCATTTAAAATATATTGTTCCATAATATTTAGCTTTTACGCAGATAACCCATAATTCGATCGGTCATAAATGTACGATTGGACCGATTATTCCTAAATAAAGTGTATTTTTTTAATCTCAAAAGTAAATGTACCGTTGGATAGGAAAATATAAAATCGTCTATCCTTAAAAATACTATAGACATTATTACTTCATCCATAATTTGGGGTATGTAACCTGTGTTTATCACTAGGAAAATTCCATAGAGCATAATAAGGCTATTGTTCATCGGATCTATAAAAAGGCATTATTTTTCTTTTAGCTTCACGCTGTATCCCGCAAAAGGCAGGATAGGCAGAGGGAACCCGGGAACCTAGTGTCAAGACACTCCGTTTCGCTTCCGTTCCCAATTTTGCGCCGATTTTTAAGGCATTGCGTGTTGAGTGGCGGAACTCAACGCCGCGCTTTGCCTTAATACCAGAGCGAAGAAATGAAATCAATAAATATTTAAATTGAAAATATTAAATATTTCATATCCTCGACTGGGGATCGAACCCAGAACCTGTCGGTTACAGGCAACGCTTGTACCGCTGCGCCACGACAGGCCTCTGTAAACTGAGACTGTAAAAAGGCATTAAATAGGCATTATATAAATTTCAATAATTATAGATTTATATCGAAGTAAATAAAAGAATAATCTTCTAACTTTAAATAAATGGAATTTGCTAACCTAACCTACACGGCTTTAGACATGAAAATCTAGAAAGGATGATGTCATGAATTTGGTGACAGTACAAAATATTGATAATAACAAAATTACTCCCAGTATATTCCTTAATATATCTAAAGCCTTTGCTACTGTTTCTTTACTTCTTTTTCACGATAAATTGAAAAACATCGGAAACAGAGTTATTGCTTTGGATCTCTTTAAATGCTTTATGGCTGACGGAATTAAAATGGTTACAACTGGAAACATCAGTGAAGAGGCAAATATTATGTTATACTGCAGAGCAGCGTATTAGGACCCACCCTCTTTTAATATATATTAACGAACTATGCAACCTAAATATACTCTGTGTATCAGACTAACGATATTGTTAGTATGATATATCGAGCTATAGTGTAAAATCTTTTTCCAATGCTATAAACTGATTATCATGCAACATCTCAATCCTTAATTTATATCAAATAGTTTCTGACATTCAGTCAGGCCCCATAAGTCTGTCTCTAATATGTTCCGCTCATATAAGTCCCTAAGAAAATCTGTAATTGTTCAAGATCTCATTTTATAATATTTTGGCGTCCTCATCAATGAAATCATTTCCTGTCAGAATAATATACGAGCTTTGACTTCTAGAATATGAAAACTAGCATTCATATTAAAATAACTTAGACATAACGCAAATTAACAAATTTTAAACATGGTTGAATGTGTCCGTTTTACAATCGTTACTAACTTATGCATACCAGCAAGGGGTTGTGCAATAAGTCAATCCTCCTTCCACTAGAAAAAGTACAAAGATGCATTCTCAAGGTCATGTTATCTAAAACGATTCGTTTTCCAACAAAATATTTATATCTGACGTGCAAAATGTTCGTTAATTATTCGTTCTCCGTTATGTTCTACGAAAAGTCAGTATGTAGTCATATGCGTAATAAGCATAGATATGACAAAATTTGTTAAATACAATTGTGTTATATGTAATTTCAAATCGATAATATTATTATATAAATTCGGCATTGTACATTCATATTAATTACAATAAAAAAAAATACGCTCTAACCTCTCACCAATGTCGAACTCGAACTGGCTATCGTTAGGCTACTATTAGACTTAAAACCTCTTGGACACTTAATTGTTACTTTTGTTGGATGATACGAAGCATACAAAAACTTCCACACAACACACACACACACACACACACACACACACACACACACACACACGGGCACACACATACACACACGCACACACACACACACACACACGCATGCACACACGCACACACACGCACACACACACAGACACACACGCGCGCGATCACATTCGCATATACAGCACACGCTTCCGTATCTATTTTTTATTATTCTATTTTTAAAATGAAATTTTCAGTCTACGGATTTTTTTTTATATCTATTATAAATTCTCTTTTCGTGACAAATTTAATAACTGAAAGTTTTTTAAAACAAACTTTCGGTCAATAGTTTTTATAATATTATTTTTGTTCTACACATCTCCTGAGGAATGGCAAAGTGAAACAGTACCAGATTGCAAACACAAATTATGTGGGTTCGATTTCCACTCGTGGGAATAATTTATTTTCGATTCCCTACTTTAGAAGACTGGAGTGTAACTGAAGGAGTCTCTACTGTCCTGCTACATGTGGGACAAAAGTTAGTTAAAAAAAGTTAGTTAAAAAAAGAACAAAATATCACGCATCAAAAACATTCACTAAATTAAGGCTCAATTATTTTGATGATAAATAACGTCATCCAAGTTGGAACGTTTATCACTGTTTAATTAGTTTTAATTTATAAGGGAAGAAACCAAGAAAGTTTTGAGCATTCTATAAATTCATCGTACGGTTGCGTTGCAGGTAGATAGGCTCAGAGCAGCTTGGGACTTGCGACACAAGGAAAACTTAATTAACCTTATTATAAATGTATATTGAAGCCTATTATGGTAAAGGCGTACAAGTATGCTATTGTAAACGCTACAGGTTGTAGGTCTGACTCCTACTCACAAAAATAAAATATATTTAGTTTTTCACATTTCCTTTGGTAATGAGACAGAGCGCGGCGTTTAACGTGTAATGCTTCAAGAATTTGGCTGAAATTGAGGAATGGAAGTGTTTAAACGGAAATGTAATAAATACTAGGTTCCCTATGTCTCTCTACGGTATGTGCACCTGCAAACACTAGATAGGTCGTCAACCTTGAAACTTAATGAATATATACGATTCTTCCGTTACTTAGTGACCAACAGATACTACGCAGCGTTTAAATATGAAATTGGCATGCAATTCTTTGGAGAGTGTAGGGAAATACTAATGAAAAATGTCTCGAAATAAAGGAAACGGAAATAGACAAAAGCCACTGTGGCTACAGACAATCTAAACTAATTGTATCTAAAATCAATATGTAAATAAAGGTCAATACATATTTTTTTACGTACAGTTGTTGTCTCGTTGCTAATGGAATAATATTTTGTAAAGCAATATGTAATGAACACATATCAGATGTGATACAATTTGTGATGGTTATTATTAAGTCAGGCAAATTTTAACAAAATTGGCTCTGAAAATTTAAAGAGTATTTTTAATTCGCGTCTCATATATAACATTTATAACAGCTAGTTCCGGATTCCGGTAGAACGTGGACGACGGAGTGTCTTAATACTAGCAGCTCTTTAGACTAATATAAAATATGCAAGAAAGAAGAACAAAGACTTCTACTTATTTATATAACACATCAAGAATACAAAATATTAAAATATGAGAATATGTTTATTGGGCTTGTTCTGATATACGAGTATATAACGAGAAAGAAAGTTACAATTAAATTAATAGCGTACAGCATTGAGGTCTGTCGTGGCAGGGAAACAAGCGTAGGGCAGTGGTATTATGGGTTCAATCACCACTTATTATTTTCATTTCTTAACTCTGGTAACACGACAAAGCATGGCGTTGTGGTTCTCCACTGAACACGCGCGCTTCAAATTCGGCAAAAACTAAAGAACGTAAGTGTCTAAATGGGAAAGGAATATCCAGATATTGAGTTCTCAGCATACAGCGTGAAAGTAAAAAAAAAATATAGTATAAAAAATCAGTAACATTTTCTCTTAAATGTAACAAAAGATAATGTGTATAGTGAGCTAATGCTAAAATGCTTTTATATCATAGTACTAAAGTGTTCTCTTACATTGTCATAGTAACAAAGTGACCTGAACCTTTGATTCAAAAGAACGCTGCGCTATTCACCTGAAAATTGTAACACTTTTCGAGAATTATTAATGAAATGCTTAAGATTTCACTATAACTTGATTTTAACATTTCATTGCGTTTTGAGTGGCGCCGCGCTTTCCCTTGTTACCACAGAGAACAAACAAAAATATTAAATATTTAATTTCAAAATATTAAATATTACATTTTATCATGTAAGGATCGAACCCACAACCTGCAGTTAACAGTCACACGCTAGTGCCATTGCGCTATGACGGAATATTACGGAACAATTTTACAATACTATTCGCTCTATAACAATCACAAAGCGTACATCTGTAACTACGGACAGAAATGTCCTGTGATCTAGGTCACATACATTTACACTAATAGAGATTATATCTGGCTTAGTGTAATCCTAACGTACATTAAGTTATACATAGTTTTATTCAATAGTATTATTTGATAGGGAGTATTAGAAGAACATATAATTATGTATGTGATATATATATATATATATATATATATATATATATATATATATATATATATATATATATATATATATATATATATATATATATATATATATATATATATATATATATATATATATATATAT